>JAOVVI020018626.1:0-10314 GCA_028571085.2 Nepenthes alata
TCTTGTATTCCACTCGCTTCTGATGAATGAATATAGAGCGTCTTCTTCTTCTTCTTTCGCACTTGTTCCCTTTAGTGCCGCATGCGGGTTGTTGCTTTCGTTCAATGTAACCCGTGGGGTCGTGCCCCTTCTTTGAGTGCTAGGCTCGTGGAGCCATTGTCGCTAATACCCTATACAGGAGTCTTCTTGCGCTGTGCTAGTCATTCGTCAGAGGATGTCATGACAAATCACGCGTTTGGGAAGCTCGATCCGGTGAAGAGGACATCGTTGCCAGTTCCATGGAGCCGCAACGAGGGTTAGCCGGGTTTTTAGGCCATAGCAACCGGACTCCGGGGTCTAGGCCTTGGTCACGTTTGTCAGCAGGAGGTGTGTGGCCCCTGCTCAAGACGTTATAATCACCAAGTTAAGGTCCTAGCCCATGACTGTCTTAGACTGAGGGTGCTCTCTTCTGCGTAGGAAGGTCGTCGCACGCCTGCAAATTCTGCCCCCTAAGGTTTTGTTTACCACGGATTGGAGGCTTCTAAAGCCCCCGGGCCTTTTATTATGACCACCTGGGTTGTAGGCGTGTAGCCTGTTTGGCGGACCACTCGGGTCCTCTTGACAAGAAGTTAAGTTCTGCGAGTGGTTGCCTCCTGGGCCTTTCGGCGCGGAGTCACAGTGCAGGTGGCCGCATGGGCCGATTGGCACGCGGCCAAGATATGTGGGGCCGTCCCCGGACCAAATGGTGCGAGGATGAAATCCTGGAATGGCCGTCTGCGGAAGTCTGGCATTGAGCCAAGGATTTACTTTGCGGACGGACTCCAGTCCTCCCGACTTAGGGGCAGTCTAGGTCGTTTTAGCTTAAGAATGCAATGCATGTATTCAGTCACACATATGGGAATGCGAAATAACAAGGAAGCTAGATCTATTAATAAAAAATGTGGCATACATTCAAGCATTCCATGCGGTGCGCGTGTGCGTCCTACCTGGACTGACGCAGCGCTATTGATAGTATTTCCTCAAGTTGGTGGCGTTCCAGGTCCGCGGGACCAGTTTGCCGTTCTCGGCGCATAGCTTGTATGCTCCGGTCCGGAGGATTCCGGAGATGAGGAACGTTCCCTCCTACCCGGGAGAGAGCTTATTCCTATTTGCGATTTTTCCCGCCGCCTCTACGCTCCGGAGGACCAGATCTCCAACTTCAAGAGGGCGTGCCTTCACCCGTTTGTTGTAGTACCGCACGATGCGCTGTTTATAGGCTGTAACTCGCAGTCGTGCTGCATCCCAAACTTTCAAGAGCAGATCCAAGTTCTCCCGGAGCCTCTGTGTGTTGGTGGCCGGGTTGAAGAATTCGACCCGCAGAGTTGACATTCCTACCTCAATGGGGACGACAGCCTTGGCCCCAAAACAGAGGCTAAAGGGCGTTTCTCTGGTTGGCTCTCGCGGGGTTGTTCGATATGCCCAGAGCACGGACGGTAGCTCCTCGACCCAAGAGCCCCCTGCGTCTTTCAACCTAGTCTTTAACCCATGCAGCAGTATGCGGTTGGTGACTTCGACCTGTCCATTGGCCTGAGGATGGGCAACGGACATGTGGTGAAGCCTGATGCGGAGATCGCGGCAGTACTTTGTTAATCGCTTGCCGGTGAATTGGGTTTTGTTGTCTGTCACCACAGCTTCTGGGATCCCGAAGCGGCAGACGATTCCCTGTAGGAGGAACTCCGTCGCATTCTGTTCAGTTATCTTGGCAAGAGGGATAGCTTCCACCCATTTGGTGAAGTAGTCAATCCCTACGATTAGGAACTTCCTTTGTCCGGAGGCCATTGGTAGTGGTCCAAGCAAGTCGAGTCCCCACTGCGCGAACTGCCACGGGGACTGGAGGCAATGCAACTCCGTGTGCTGCTGATGCGTCATGGGGCTGTGGATCTGGTAACTTTTGAACTTTCGGACAAATTCCATAGCATCCCGCTTCATGGTCGGCCAGTAGAATCCCTGGCGCATGATTTTGACTGCGAGGTTTTTTCCTCCGACGTGCGAGCCACACAGCCCCAGGTGTACCTCGCCTAGGGAGTATTCGGCTTCCTCCGGGGTAAGGCATTTCAAGAGCGGAGCGGAGTACTCGCACCTGTATAGCCTCCCGTCGAGGAGCGTGTACCATCCTGCTATCTTCTTGATCTGTTTGGCCTCGTTGTCATCCTCCGGGAGAACTTCCTCGGATAAGTACTTCAAGTATGGCGTCATCCAGTTGTTTCCGGCTTCAATGCACAGTATCTCTTGATCTTAGTTGTCAATGCTTGGTGCGGTTAGGACCTCCCACGGTTATCTGGAAAACTATTCCAAGGCGCCAGCTGCCGCGTCTCGTGCTAGTCGGTCTGCGTGCTCATTTTCGGACCTAGAGTTATGCTCGATCGCGAACCGATCAAACTCAGGGATCATGGCCCTTGTCTTCGCCAAGTACCTCACAAGTTGTGGGTTTGACGTGTCGAAGTCCCCCTTCACCTGGTTGACTACGAGTTCGAAATCACTATGCATGGTCAATGACCGAACGAAACATTCCCTGGCCAAGCGCAAGCCAGCGAGGAGCGCCTTGTACTCCGCCATGTTGTTGGTGGCCGGGAAAGCCAACATGACAGAGTGCGTGATCTCTGTGCCTTCCGGCATCTTCAACATGATCCATGCTCCGCTGCCCACTTGAGTGGAAGAGCCGTCCACATTCATGACCGATTCTGGATGACTGGGGTCTGCCGGACTCCCCGGGTGGTCCGTATCTTCCAGAACTAGGGTGGTTGCCTCAACGATAAAATCGGCTAAGGCCTGCCCCTTCATGGCTGGCCGAGGCCGAGTTTCCACGTCGAACTCCCCTAGCTCAACGGTCCACTTGACCAATCGCCCAGACATTTTCGGCTTCTATAAGATTGACTTCAGCGGCTGGTCTGTCAACACGATGACCCGGTGTGACTGGAAATAGGGTTGTAGCTTCCACGCCGAGTAGACGAGAGCGAGTGCCATTTTCTCGACGTGCGGATAGCGGGCCTCTACGTTCGTCAGCACCCGGCTCACATAATACACTGGTCGCTGCGCCCCTTATCGTTCCACAACTATCACTGAGCTGAGGGCCGCCGCTAACGTTGCCAAATAGAGGTAGAGGTTTTCACCCTCGCGGGGTGAGCTCAGAAGCAGTGGGTTGGTGAGGTACGCCTTCAGTTCTCCGAAAGCTTCGTCACATTGTTCGCTCCACTTGAACCCCGTCGACCTCGCCCCCCTCAGCGCCTTGAAGAAAGATAGGTACTTCTCTGCTGACTTCGCGAGAAATCGCGAAAGAGCTGCGATTCGCCCAGTCAGCTTTTGCACCTCTTTTATCGTTCGTGGAGGGTTAAGGTCGAAGATGGCCTTAATCTTCTCCGGGTTGGCTTCGATTCCACGTTGGGACACGATGAAGCCCAGAAACTTCCCTGAGGTTACCCCGAAGGCACACTTGTTCGGGTTGAGCTTCATTTCATGCTTCCAGAGGACCTGGAACGCTTCTTCCAAGTCGCAGACGTGGTCGTTAGCTAGCTTGCTCTTAACAAGCATATCGTCGACGTACACCTCCATGTTTCTCCCAATTTGAGCCACGAACATTCTGTTCACCAGGCGCTGGTAGGTTGCTCCGGCGTTCTTGAGGCCGAAGGGCATCACTTTGTAGCAATACGTGCCTTGATCAATCATGAAAGAGGTATGCTCCTCGTCCTATGGATGCATCCGAATCTGGTTGTAGCCAGAGTACGCGTCCATGAAACCGATGAGCTCGTGCCCGGACGTTGAGTCCATGAGTTGATCGATCCTTGGGAGAGGGAAGCTGTTTTTGGGACAAGCTTTGTTTACGTCCGTGAAATCCACACACATCCGCCACTTGCCGCTGCTTTTCTTTACCAACACGACATTTGACAGCCAATCTGGATATTGTACCTCTCGGATGAACCCTGCGTCTAGGAGTTTTCTCACCTCTTCTCTTACGGCAACTAACTTCTCGACGGAGAGGTTCCTACACTTCTGCCAAATGGGTTTTTGGCTTGAGTCAAGGCCCAGCCTGTGGACAATCACTTCAGCCGGTATCCCGAGCATGTCAGTGGGTACCTAAGTAAACACGTCAGAGTTGGCCCTAAGTAAGGGTAATCATCCTGTTGCGCTCCACAGGTCGAAGGGATCGGCCAATGTTAACGCACCTCTCGGGCTCGGAAGGGTTTAATGGGACAACTTCGGTGGCTTCTCCTGACTGGACTTGCTGCAGCAAGGTCTCATCACGGAGGTCAAGGTCTTCGTCCAGGTGACTTGGCGCCGCTGGACTGATCTGGGATAGGTAGCATGTCCACCCCATATGCTGGTCTCCCAGGACCTCTCCCACACCCCATGGAGTAGGGAACTTCACCTTCAGATGCGGGATCGACGTTACGGCTCCGAAGGTTGTCAGGGAGGGTCAGCCTAGTATGGCATTATAGACGGACGGTAAGTCTATGATGATTAACGCCAACTCTCGCGTCAGAAATCGTGGGTAGATCCCCATCATGACTTTCAGTCTGACTACCCCCTGCACAGGGACAAGCTCGTTGTCCAATCCATACAAGGGTCCGCCGGCGGCCTTCATCTGGCTCTGCCTCAATCCAAGCTTAAAGAAAGCACTGAGATACAGCAAATTCTGAGAACTTTCATTATCAATAAAAATCGTTTCAGCTAGTAGTCAACCCTACCGTCTGAAACGATGGCAGATACAACAAGGGGTCAGTATGGGGGAGGTTACATGCGTCATATTATCACTGCTAAAGCTAATGACATCGGTTCTCTCAAACGTCCTGGCGCGCTTGTTGCTCATGGTCGGCATGAGCTCCTGGCATCCGCAGTAGAGATCATGTTAACGACGCCAGTGGCCGTGCATCCTCTCAGAGGCTGACTGGCCTCCCCATCCGAGTTGGCGGGTCCTTGGCCCTGGCTCTTCACAAACTGTTTCAGATGTCCGCGACAGATCAATTCCTCAATTTCCTGCTGCAACGTGTGGCAGTTCTCTGTGGAGTGTCCCAGGCAGCACTGGAACTAACAGTACTTGGAATTGTCACTGCTGCTGGGACCCTTCGACATTTTCGGCCACTTGAAGAACTTCTCGTCATGGATCTGCATCAGGATTTTAGCTCTTCTATCGTTCAGGGGGGTCAGGGATGACCCCCCAAAGTCTTTCCTCGGGGCCGGCGGAAGCCTCTGCTGCTTACGGTGCTCGGGGAAGCGGTTGTTGTCGCTGTCCCTTTTTTGTCCACCGGTGGTCCTGGTGGCTTTTGGGGGCCGGTCTTCTTGCTCGAGGCACTTCGCCTCATTGGCCTCTTCGGCCGTGATGTACGCCCGAGCAATGGTCTCAACTTTCCGGAAGGTTTGAGAGCGCTGGTGCGACAAATGCTTGAAGAAGTCCCTTATTGCCAGCGTAGCAACGAAGGCGTTGAGCTTCAGCTCGTCAGAGAACTGAGAAATCCGCCGTGCCTCAGTGATGAAACGGTCGAGGAACCACTTTAAGCTTTCATCCGTCCTCTGGTGGAGGCGGACCAGGTGCCATTGTTGTCTCTCCTCCCGTCGGCTGGAGGCAAACTGGCTCAGAAAGGTATCCACTAGCTCGTCGAAAGAGCGTATGGAGTTCGAAGGGAGGCCGTGGAACCAGAGCAGCGCATCCCCCCTAAGGGTGACGGGAAAGCACTGACACATCAGGGCCTCGCTCACTCCCTGTAGAGATAAGTCGGTACGGAAGCAGTTGAGGTGGTCCATGGGATCCTTACTTCCGTCGTACCCTTCCAGCACCGACATCTTGAACTTGTGTGGGACCGGTTGGGTCAGCAAATCAATGGCGAAGGGCGACCTCCGAAGATCGGCGGAGGATGGTGTGGATATGTCCTTGCGAAGGATGTCCCACAGCACTTTTATTTTTTCCTCCATTGGCGGGTCAGAGGTGCCTCTCCGCGCGTTGATGGCATCGCGGAGCTCCATATGGTCCTGCAGGTGTGGTTGAGCCAGTCGAGGTGCCGGCTCTCCGCTTGGATTGGATGCTCATTGTTTGAGCCTGCTGCGGTCTCCCTTCTGTTCCCGCCCGAGTTACGGGGATTACGCCATTCAGGGCTGTCACCCGCTCATCGCGGCTAGGACGACTCTCTGCTTCATGAGGACCGACTCCGCTGGGGGCCGACCAGGCCACAACGTTGTCCCTTGGTTGGATCGCCTTTGGAGGGCTGCTTCGCGGCGCCTCGCTCTTTTGGAGGAGGAGGCCTAAGTTGCTGGAGGAACAGCCCCTGGCCAAAGAGTTCCCGTTCGTTCACACTGGGCCTGGAGGTCCAGCTTGATGTCGCCGATGTCCGCAGCCATACGGCGGGTGTCGGGTTCTGGACGGGCGTCACCCTGGCCCATGACAGGAGGATCTTCGTCCTGGGTGGGAATGTCCACCACTGGAGCGCTAGCCTGTGTCATGGTGTTCACCATTGTCTTCTTGCTTCTGAAGGAATGTAGGGAAGTTACGTTAAACGTTTTTGTCACGTTTCTCACAGATAGCGCCAATGTTGCGTCTCTAAGCCCGCAAGGTTGTTGTACGGATTAGGGAGCCTTCAAATTCCTCAACACGCGGTGGTATCAAGGCAAGGGTCCGGTCTCTGTATCTCAAAACCTGGAACCTGCACAACACAAATAACAAACAAGAGGTCAGGGACCTGGCGAAATTTCTCCCACCACGACCACTCCAACGCTCAAGTCAGCAATCTCCCGTAATAAACAGTGAGGTCACACTTGCACGGGGTAGTGTGAGGATGTATACTGATGATGTGTGAATATGCTTATGTTAGGAGTGGGAATACAATGAGTAGGTATGGAAGGCTTGGCTTCCTTGGTGCACCGCTATAGATGGCTAACTTCCGCTGCTTGAGCAGGCGAGAGGATTTGAATGTTAGTGAAGAGGATTTGTGCCGGACTCGGCGGTCCAAGGTCCACTTGAATCCGTTTTGTGGGAGTTGGGAAGTAGCTCGAGAGACTTTTAGTCCAAACGATCGAGTGCTCTTCTCCTCTTTTGTTTTTCTCTCTGGAGGCAGTCAATTGATCGATCGACCATCCCTCTTTCAGAGGAGGTGAGGGAGCTTTTATAGCCTCCCTCTCTCTGGACGCTGGACTCGAGAGTACACGTTGTTAGGGTTCTATGGCCGCTGGTCGTTACCATTGTGCGCCGGTCATCTCTCTTGTCGCCTTTTGGCGGTTGGCGGGCATATCGAAGCTGCTGTGCACGCTTTACTTTCCTTTGAAAGGGGATTGGACGGCTGCCTGCCAGTAGCCGTCTGAGCCGCTGACGGAGTGTTGACCATGCCCCTACTGGCTGGCTCGTTCCACGCCTCTGGCAGCTCATTAATGCGCCGCAGAGCTTTTATCCTTTATCACCAGTTTGGTGTCACATGGGCTTCTATTCCCTGCGCAGTAGGTTGGGCCTTCGTCGTTCGTGGGCCTTGACACGGGACCCAACTATATTTATAGAAAAGCATTATATGGCCCAAGTCAGCTCAAACAATCATTTTTAGCCATTATTATCTCCGACCCCAAAAAATTATCAGGCCTAATTTTTTTATTGCGTCTGTTTATACTACTGATATGCCTTAATGAAACCATATAAAAGTTTAGATCAATAAAATTATGCAAATTAGGCAACTCCTGATTTTGATCAAATTTATCCAAACTTTTTAATGTATGTTTGAATGTTATTTATTTCAAATAAAGATAAAAAAATAGTTATTTTTATACGAATTTATTTGTCATTCCTTTTGCTATTAAAATTGCTATTATAAATAACTAATCAAATAAAAAAATATAAATTCACAACTTTAGTCTCACTTATTACAATCTTTAAAAATAATTATTTTATTTATATATTATTTTATTATAATAATTAAATATAAGGAAAGTATTTGATTAAAAAAATAAAATTTATGTTCTCAATTTATAATTATTTTGCCAAAAATGTAAAAAGAAAGAAAAGGAAAACAAATGTTCTTTTCCAAATGAGTAATAATGTAACGTAACTGCAACACAAGTTAGATTCCATTAGGGGCCGTTTATTACAAAATTAAAACTAAAATGTAAGTTGTGTAGAATTTAAATAATATTATTAGAATTGCATAATAAATTTATAATTTTGAAAACAAATATATGATTAAGATATATTATGCATAAAACTAAAATAAATAAATTGGCCGACATAAACTATGATTTTTTTAATGTATGAAATTTATTTAATATAATATAATAAAATTTATTTTATATAGGATTTATTTTTAAATAATATTTTTTATTAAAACATTGACTTTTAAGTCTTTTAAAAAAGCATATATTTTTATATAATTTAATAAAGAATAAAATTATGGTCATTCCACTTCTACTTGATCCAAATAACCCAGAATATTTTATCAAATGGGTCTTAACTTATTTAAATTTATTATATATGGTTTATAGATAATTCGATATCAAAATTATAATTTTTTTTACACCATTGGAAATTATAAAAAACTAACATGCACTATTTTTTTTAAAATTTTAAGTAATTAAAATATAATATCAAATTCTAATTCCATGTAATGTCCAATAGTAAAATCGGAATTAGACATAAAATTCAAATTTTAATTTTGAATTCTAGATACAACCAAGAAATACATTATAGTTATTTCAAAAATAAAGCTCACTTCATTTATCCAATGATTAAAGATTATTTTAAAATTAATAAAAAATAGAAAATAATATAATATTTTTTTATCATTTTATAATATAACGATAGATTTTAACTATCATAATTAGAAAATTTAATATTTAAAAAATAATAATAATATCCGTTCATTTGGGCCTTTTGCCAATGTTTTGGGCCACACAGGTGTCAGGGTACATATAAAGCAACCAGTCCAATTTGGAGCCTATTAGTGCACTTTTCCTCGCTTACTTTTTTATTTTTATTATTGACAATGATGCATTAAACTTAGGATATGATTTAAATAACGGTATATATATTTATATCCTTATCTCTTTTATTTATATTTTTTGGTATAAGTTTTAAATTGTTATGAGGAACAAATTAGACAATTTTTCAAAAAAAATAAAATCTATTTCAATTAAATAAAGAATTCAACAATTCTTTATACTATTTTAGACATAATACTGATAAGTACAATAAGAAACGGGTCAGCCCATTACTCAATTATATAAAAGAATTAAATACTAATGGTCCAATAGAAAATATTACAAACCCAACCACGTAGTAGCCTTTGAACGTATGAATCAAAGAGTAAAATTTGAACAGCCAGATATTAATGGATCATAATGAGTCATTTAATAGACCGATACTGAAAAACAGACGAAACGATAATATACCTAAAAACTAGGTGGTCATATAATTAAATAAGAACAATTGTTATACACTACCAGTAATACCTCTTATCATTGATTCAAAATGATATTATACACACGTATCAATTTCAGATACTGATTAGCCAAACAGTATTTTTAATTATAAATAAAATATCTCCCCAAAGAATGAAGGGAGAAAATAAAAAAATATTATTCAATCAGTCGAGTATATAAAAGGAATATAACCCTCTAAGTATATACTTATCCCTATCATCTTTCATTCCCTACATTTTCTTTTTTAATATTTTTTAAAATTTATTAGAAAGATCACTGATTTGAGTGTTAAAATATATATCAGAGAGCGAGTCTCGTATACTTCTTACTTTCAGTTTATTTTGTTATGGTATCTAATATTGTGATTTATAGTGACGAACACTGAACCTGTTTAAATTCAGATATCCAGACGAAACAATCGGCTCCATAGTTCATACGACAATTTGAATTCTCAAGACGGGCCAAACAAATTTTGACTTATCATACTATAATATAAAGATGTGCAATTCCTTATATAATTTTATTTTGCTGCACTTCAGCTCTGCCCTAGCTCAACTTTCGATGCCTAGCAATGATATTTCGATGCCAAGTACAAAGCGCAATTCTCACTAGTTGTGTCTTGTTAGCATCATTTTATTCTGTGACCTTTATTTTTCTACGAGATTATGTGTTCTGAACTTTTAGATGCAGAAGTATGAAAATATCTCATCATCTTTAATTGAAAAAGCTGCTCTTATGGTAATGTAGACATTTTATCTACAGAGATTCAAGACCTATCGTGGGATAATTTTCATGGCGTTCTTGATCATTCTCTTTCTCATGAGTCATGGCCAATTAGTGTCCATTTGTTCCGGTGCCTTTTTCTTTCTATGAGATTAATGGATAACCCTTTAATGGATAACCCTTTGTTTACTA
>JAOVVI020018628.1:0-10314 GCA_028571085.2 Nepenthes alata
TAATTGAGCCGATCATATCTCGATCCATGTATCTCCGTTGGACGTTCTGAGATACGCTCCTTTGTGTTAGATTTGATAGCGTGAGTACGGTCCGTGTCAGCACCAAACGACATTCCTATTATTGACGTTACAAAACTTTCTTTCCGTTATACTCGGTTGTGTGAGTATTTGAATTGTTAGTTTCCTACGGTCAAAGTAAAGGAAAGCGTATGAAAACCCTAAGGTATCTAATCGAATGGGAGGCTATGACACCTTAGCGTGGTCTACACTTATCCGATACTGATTTTCGTATCTTGGTGATAATGACGTATGTTTATCGTGAAGGGATTCTTATAGACATGTGACCATCGTAAGAGATGATATCAGGGATATCATTTGACGAGGGGTATCACGGATGGTATCGACATGCTACGGGTATAACTTCTGGGAGGACTGTAGTGGAGTTGGATACTATGGATAACCTCGTTGCACTTACCCAGCCGTTAGGGGCGTAAATACGCGGCCTTTGGTTCACGGTGGCAGAATAAGGTCCAAGGAGATTTCATTATCTCGTATAGTGGTGACCTCAAAATTGAGTTGATAATCAAATTTTTGATATTTCGTACAGTGAATCAAGAGGGATGCTTATAACCTAGTGACCATCATAGAGGATGATATTTGGGATATCATTGGCGAGGGGTATCGAAGGTGGTATTGGCAGGCTACGGGTACAGCCTCTGGGAGGACAGTAGGGGTAGTTGGATACCATGGATAACCTCGTTGCACTTACTTAGCCGTCGGAGGTGTAAATACGCGGCCTTTGGTTCACTATGGTAGAATAAGGTCCAGGAAGATTCATTGTGATGTTTCATCATTGTTAATATCTCGTGAGTTTGGGATTCGGTTGAATCCACGAGTTATATTCTGTAGAATCTATGGGTCAGATTTTACGATATCCGGATTTAGTGGAATCCATGTTATTTATCGATATTGATGTTCAGGTCGTTCACGCTGACATTCGGACCAGGGAATTCTCACTTATTTTTTATAAAGGATTTCAGGGGATTACCGTTACTTATTGATGCTCTTATTATCTTTGAGATGTGTGGGTCAAGTTTAACCTATTTTGCTTAGAGTCGTATTTACGACGTGTTGTAATTATTCTCGGATATAGTAGATGGTTAGATTTATATTGAGATCTTGATAGTTTGATATCCAAGATTGTTATTGTTATTAGCGCTTTTGATAATTATCACTTGTTGGGTTTTGGCTCACCCTTGTGTTTTCTTGGCTCCAGATTGAGCTGATTGCATAGTGCAGACCGTAGGATCTACTTTTGCTACAGGACTTTCAGGTAAAGCGATTTGTGGAGGTTAGACATTATTTATCAGTGGGAGACAAACTAGATGTGTTATTGATAGAAATTGAGTAGTTTTCATTCGGGCTGCGACCCGTGATTCTTAGCAGTTATTATTTCGGGATGATTATATAATATATTAATAAATTTGATAGTAGTTTAATTTAATTGTGTTGTTATTATGATATATTATGGATGATTTTAAGTTTTAAGATTTTCGCGTGAGTGATCCGAGCTATATTTGATAATTCGGGTTCGGGTCATCACATCCGTACCACGCCTTTGAAATAGAACGGTTCACATCTCGGAATGGCGAAGTGAATTTACTTTTGAAAACTATCGACACTGGCGTGATAACTTGCCAGCCAATCCATGTGTAAGACCATATCAAAATCATGCATCTCCATTAAAATTTAATCCACCACCAATTGCAACCCGTAAATCTAAACTTCACCAGCCTCTTAAGAATGGAACAATCTTTAATCATATGGTCAAACTTTTCATAATTAAAGCAAACTCCTAAACGCTTGTAACACGACTTCCCTCCATGGAACCTCCCGCAGTAATCACATGCATTAATAGTTGCCGGCGGACTTGGTGCTACTGGCTGGTCCACCTTCCTCTTCCTTTTATCTTCTAGCCTCATTTTCTTAGGTCTTCTTGATCTCGAGCCTTGGCTAATAGTTGAGCCTCCGCGATTCCTAACAGTTTTCCCAAAATATTGTTCTCTCTCTAGCTCCTTCTCGAATATAAGAGCCCGATCTAAAATCTCTCTATAATTACTCAACTTGTGCATGACCAACTGCTTTCTAATATCATCCCTCAATTCGGATTGGAACTTTCTGGCTTTTCTGGCTGGGTCATCAACTATGTGCGGGGCGTATCGGGACAACTCAGTGAGTTTGGCTTCATACTCAGTTATGGTCTGATTTCCTTGCCGTAGCTATGAGAACTCGTCCTTTTTCTACTCTCGCAAGTTGGTTGGAAAATACTTTTCAAAGAACACCTCATTGAATATCTCCTAGGTGATCTGGTCCTAAGTAATGTTCATAGCTCTCTTCTGCATCGACCACTAGTGGTCAATTTTGCCCTCCAACTTGTACACCGCAAAAGTCATCTTATTTTCTTCTGGGCGGTGAATAACGGTGAAAATCTTCTTGATTCTTCATATCTACACCTCCACCTTAGATGAGTCTGGATCTCCCAAAAACTCTGGTACTCTCTAATTGTTAAATTGGTCATAAGTTGTAGCTCCCGAATTTGTTTGAATTAGAGCGGGGACTGGGGCTGGCTCAGGATGGCGGTGTCCATGAGCCATCATCTCTATAATGTCAGACATTCTTCCCATGATGTTCAGATATTCCTCTTCCTTGTTTAGGCGAGAGTCGGCTTTAGAGCTTCCCCCTCGGCCTAAAATTCTGACTTCCTACCAGTATAACATCAACAATTTAGGTTAGAATACTGCACCAAACCTAACGAAACTACCTAAATAGGGATCTCAACCTATACTTCGAATCTAATTAGATCAACTTAAACATCAAGCCCAAGTCAATCAACCCAAATTATAAGGCATCTCCTGAACCATTCTCTGATACCACCTCTGATGGACCCGATTATAGACTACTTCTTTATCATAACATCCGTCAAACTAAATACAAATTATGATATAAAAATTTATCAAATAAACATCTATATATGCATAGGATCCATAATATGCCACAACCTTGTGGCTTTGACAACAAATCAAAAAATGTTACATTGTTAGACATAAATTGGAAAGATGCCGACAAATGCCATCAAATCTACAGAAGCATTTCATATTCCAATATATATTGGGTTTCAACTAAAATATGCGTCTATTTCCTTAATTATAAAATAATACATACATCCAACCATTCTGCCTAAAAAAATCACTACTGTACCAAAAATATAAAAGACAATATCTAAAATACATCATACGACATCATTAAGCCCTAAAACTAGATACTGATCTTTCATTCCCACTCGTCGGGTATAAAGTCATACTGATCATCTAAATGGTTAGCAAAAACGGTAAGAAAATAAGCCAAATATTCAGCACGGCACACACACACACACACATATATATATATATATCAAGGAATATGCATACTTTATATTTAAAACATCACAGTAGATTTCAGAAGGAATAGAAATGAATGAATAGTCATAAAACATAATTAGAAAAGAAATACTTTCGTAATACATTCTAATTTTTCTTCAATTCTTTTCAGTTTTCTTACTCATCAAATTGTGCCAAAAATTTATTTTCATTGGGAAACAGGATCAGTAGACCTTATTAGCTAAAGGAGTAATCGATTGAAGCTTGAATTGTGTTCACTCCTACACCATCAAAAACATTCTTCTCCTATTCAAAACTCAGAGGCGGGACATCTACATATAACCCTATAAATGAGACTTTAGTCGTAAAGCGGTTCTTAACAAATAATGATCTCCCACTATAATATACTAAGGCATGTTGAAATATACTATCAGATGAATATTCCTTGGTCCAATTTCTTAACTTCTTAATTTCTTAGAAACTTTTACTATTAAAGTTATATATCATTGGTTCTCAACCTTTTGGAGAACAATTCATAAGTCATTAATATAATTGTAAAATATCCCTCCATTATTCTTTTCCATAAAATTTACACATTTTTACCATGGTCATTTATTAGTCATGAGAGCTCATCAATTATACAGATAAGATAAAATATTTAAATAGTAAAATAAAATATGCTATATAAAAATTAAATATATAATATATTTTAAGTACGCATAAATAACATGGAAAAAATTTAAAACTCATAAACGCGAAATACAACTATGTAGATATAGGATGTTTACCCTCTAAACATGGAGAGAATATTTTTATAATATGCATATTTAAGATACAAGCAAATAAATAGTAATTTTTGACAAATCTTGCTATAAAAACATTGTTAAGCAATAAATATGTATATTTTTTATGTTCTTACTTTAAAATCCCAATTAGGTTGAGTATTAGAACAATAATATTCAAAATGAATGAAATTAAATAATAACAATAGAAAAAGGAAGCTCAAAGTGTACTTACCTTAATTCGATCTATTAGTTTTTTTACTCGGATCATCCGGATTTGAGCTCTTGAAGCCCCTCCTTCACCTTCTCTCTCTTCTTTTCCCTTCCCCTTTGCCTCTCTCTCTCCTCTTTGCAAAAAACCGCACAAAATGACTAAAAATGAAGCAGGTGGCGTTTTTAAGCATTCCACCAGTTGATCCCCGCTTGGACGTGGCTACATTGGAATTCACGCTTAAGGATGCCTCAGGCATTTATCGGGCGCAATGGTTCCAAAAAATGAGCGTCAGGCAAGGATCGGGCACTGCTCGGGCGCAAAGGTTCTGAAAAATGCGCCTACCCTTCGCCTCGCGTGCGCCAATGACCAACACTGAGACGAGTTGCCCGGGTCAAATTTCAAATCTTTCAATCCAATTCTCATATCCGATATCTTTCATATCAATTATATTAACTTAATAAATCATGATTTCATAGAATTTGAAAACTCGAACCTTATAACATTTAAGCTCATTCCTTTAATTATTTTTGAATTTTTCAATTTTTTTTCATATTTCATGTCTTAAATTTACATGTATATATTACATTTGTACCTCTCTTGTATTTGCTTTACACATATGTCAAGTTCGCTTATAAATTTTATGATTTTGAAGGTTTATGCAAAATTTCAAGAAATTTGTTTAGAAATTATGTGATTTTGCAGTAAATGGCTTACATGTCTTCTTTTGTATAAAGATTATTTGTCTTCCACTTTGTGAACATTTATTATTTTGTGTTAAGTTCTACACTTTATTTAAATAAGAATTATTGTATAGAAATTATAAAATATATTTAAACATGTTTTGATATATTATTTGCAATTAAATCTATATCCATTATCCACAGTTTTAAAAAGTGATATTTGATTTTGTTTGTAGAAATAATATGTAATTGGCATGCCCACAAATTTTGAATAGTAATATATATATATATAATAGCCAATTTCTAATATTATGTAAAGGAGAAATTTTTTTAAATTAAAACAATTTTATTGTGTTTGACTATAATTTTGATATTTTTGTTTTTAAATAGTGACTAAAATTTTACAATATTTATTCAATATGGATGATTATATATAGTCAATCGGGATGACATTCGATAGTATAAATGATGCATGGTTATTTTGTAATGTATATAAAAAAAGAATGGAATTTTTAGTACAAAAGAGTGAGTAAGAAAATCTAAAAAAGATAACTTTGAGATTTTTAATTAAAATATTTTATTATTCTAAAAAAATATCAAAATGACAAAAGACAAGGGGATGATGCGCAACATAGATGAAAAACTCGATGTAATTGTATTGCTAGGATTGAATGTAGCATTGATAATGAGATAAATAAAATTATTATTAACGAGTTTGTAGATAAGTATAACCATAAACTTTAGCCTCTCCAAATAAAACATCTATTAACCAATAGATTGGCCTTGCCTCTGAGTTTTGCGGATTGTCAAGGTATCTATCATGTATAGTTGATTGAGGAAGTATATGATCAACATGAGCCATTGTAAAAGATTAAGAATTAGTCTGATATTAAAATTTTGATTTATATTTTAGACAAAAACAATTGGGTGTTGAGGAATGAGACAATCCCATTGGTTAAAATTCTTTGGAGAAATCATTTAATCAAGAAAGTGACATGAGAGTGGGAAGATGAAATTCAAAACCAATACCCACATTTATTTTTTCAACAAGCCATGTAACTCCTATCAAAATTTAGAGGATGAAGTTCTTTTTAAAGAGGGGAGGATTGTAAGGTTCGAGTTTCTAGATTATATTAATCATGGCTAATTAAACTAATATAATCAAAATTAAAATTAAAGGATGTGAAAAATTAGGTCAAAAGAGTTAAAAATTTGACCTAGGTAGTTCGTGCTTGATGTAGACCTGATGTGCGCCTTAAGGAGGCTGGAGCCACACGTGAGCGCTAATTCCAATGGGCATGGCACTCGAGGCATACTCGAGCCATGCTCGAGCGCCAAATCCAATAACTTTTGGTAGAAAATGGCACCCGAGTCACGCTCGACTCGTGCTCGAGCGCCGATCGGGTATTTAAAGACCCTTGTGCTAAGTTTTCAGTCAGTTTTCAGTCAGTTTTCAGCAGTGAGCACGAAGAAGAGAGAGAGAGAGCCAATGAGAAGGGAGAGAAGGAGAGGATCGAAGCCTCCAAGATAGGTTTTGAGGTGCAACAAGTTAGGAAATTTACGAATTCAAGTTAAGGCAAGTGCACTCTAAATTTCTTCTCTAGTTACTTGTTTATTGTCACTTTTTCTAGGTATTTTTATTCAAATACCCGTCTAAACTGAAATTTCAAAATCTATTGTGCTAATGGTACATGTCGATTTCCTTTTCGATTTTGAAGTATATATGTGTAAAATGTACATTTATGTTGATTATTCATGATTTATGTTGATTATTCATGAGAACTTACGAATATGTGGAGTATTATGTTGAGATCGGTACCCTAGCTTCATGCATGTTCCAATTTCTTGTTATTTTCATGCTATATCACTTGTATTTCGTATATGATACTTTACGTGCTCGGGAAATTGCCCTATATCATTTCCTTGTGCGAAATCCTTCACGAAAATTCCTTGCATGTTGAGTTTATGGTCCGAAAATTTATATGCCCACTGTTTTATACACGGTTGCTAATTCTTCCTAATTCTTTTGGATTTTTCATGTTGACTTATATGTGTCTTTCTTAAATTCTACATTTATGAGATTATTTGAGCACCTTATGAAAAGAAAAAGCGTACATGAAATGAAATTATGGAATTATGGAAAGGGAACTATATAATTATGTTAAGAAATGATAAGCCGTTCTCCAAAAGATGGAGAACTAAGAATTTTAAAGTTAAGTGTCAAGTTTCCCCTAAGTTAAGTTAAAGATTGGATTAAGGGACCATTCAATAGGTGGTATATTTTGGTATACCTTAGTATATTACAATAGTATATTGATATTCTATCCAACAAACCACGGGGTTAAGAAGAAACATTTGGCCCCATCTGTAGGGTTATATGCAGACGGCCCACCTCTGTGCCTTGAATAGGAGCGTATAACATTTAGTTGTGTGGAAAATTATATAACTATATCTTCGATTATTCGTCCCTTTAGTTAGTAAGGCCTATTGACCCTAATCCCTAAAGAAAATAAAGAATAAGCATGTTTTTAGGGCTAATAATAAGATAAGATATCTTGAATACATTGTGTAAGCTTTTTTGCACAAGTTTATGCACTTTGCATCTGATCAAGGTACCATTCCTTCTGTTATATATATTTTTTAAGTTTAGAGTATATATGTCTTTTATTATATATAATACCTTATTGAACATTTGGCTCATTCTTTACTATTTTTATTAACCCTTTAGATGAAATGCATAAGTCATTACCAAGCATTTAGGATTGAAGGATCGAGCTGATAGAAGAAGTTAGATTAATGAATTAATGATGATTATTAGAGTTTAATAATTTTGGATAATATTAATTGTATTATGTTATGTTTGGACAGTGCTCAAATGAAGGTTAATGGGTTTAATATTGTATTTTAATTGATTAGATAGCTTCAGATGATATTAGCTTATATTTCAGTTATTCAAATGGTAATATTATATTTTTCAAACAATTTTAGAATGTGTTAAATGATATAATTTGGCTTCCGGATAGGTTTATATAGTGATTCTATTGTATTATAGGCGATATTTAAGTCTTTACAACAAGTTGCATTAGTTTAAAATCCACTGTAGTATTATATTATAATTTGGGTATCGTGTATCCTTGGTTTGCTGTTGATTTGCTATTACCAATAATTTTATTTTTGTTCAGTCAAATTTATGGGTATTTATTTACTTTCATAGGTTATTTTGTATTGATTATTATATTGTATAGGTATTTTTTCTTACATAAGGTCTGACATCATGAATTTAGAGTAGTGTCAAAGCCACTCAATGACGTAACTCATATTTGGGTCCTATACATATCCTTAATTATTTAAATTTAGGTCGGTCGAGGTATCGACGTGAAGTTTACTTCTAAAAATTTTTATACATTTATTTCATTAATTAATATTTATAATTAAGGTTAATGATGGGATTTATGACGTAATTCATCACAACACTTAACAGGATGTGGCAACTTACTTTTAGAATTCATGAGTTGCATGTTCCACTACACAAATAAGTACAAGTTTGAATTTGAATTGGCCTAGGTAAGGATGGTTTCTAACAAAGATGGGATATGCACTTGCTTATTGTTAGACAACATTTATTATATAAAACACATATGAAGTGTATGTTATATGAAAAATATTTTGACATTAGGTATATGGAGCATGCAATTCAATGAAAGCCTAAATAGTGGCTTTAAGATACATCTCATATGTGACATTAATATGTGCAATTTCTTTAATCATTTTGATAGGATGTTAGAGAAAAAGAGATATAATGAGCTAGTAGTTGAATATGAATCTAGATAGAAGATACTTAATCTAATTCTATATTCTTATCCGCTATTAAAATTGGCCAAAAAAATTTATATTCTAGCGATCTTTAAGAAGGTTTAATCGAAATTGTTGGATATTCCTGAGTTGTGTATATTATCATGTGAGGGTCCGATTTATTTTGTTGTAGTGTCCACAGTCCTAAAATGTCTCATTCAAAGTGTTTTACGATCCAATAAATAAAATATTTGAATGTGGATTTCATTTATTTGAGACCGTTGGAATTATGTGTTATCATGCATTGAAAGTGTTAACTATTGTTGATATGATATGAATTTCCGAAAAATATATCATGCAAATGTGGACTCATATTACCAGAAGTATAAATCTTAGTATGAACACACAATAAAACCCGATTGGTGAGAACTTACAAACTTAGTCGGAATGAGTAATGTCAAAATTCTTGTACAATACTCTTCGAATTTGTGCCACTCTTGAAGGGGGAGCAAAGCCAGAAGTGGGTCTTTCAAACATTAATGATTTGGTCGAGAACTTTATAGTCATTTATTTTGATGAAGGTCAACTGTTGGGTATGTTGGCAACTATTGATGGGACTATAAAATGAGTCAAGAGTCATGAAATACGGAAAGGTACAAAACTTTTAAAAAATTGTTTAGAAAAAAGGAAACATTTAAAATTTAATCATCTCAAAAATTCTATATCAAACAGTTAGGTATGATTATAGTTTTACATAGTGTATAAATAATTTATTTTATTATTTTTTTAAATAATCTGTTCGTTTATTAATCTATCAAGTCGATTTGTTAGTTATGATGGAAAAACAAATATTATTTGTCAATAGTATTTTACTGTAATTTGTAGGATACAAATATTATAATTTTATCATTGGAAGGGATGGACATGGAGCAATATAGATTTCACTATCAACAAATATCTTAACAAATATTTATGTAAATAGTAACGGTATTATGTACTTAATCTAAAACTTTATATATATATATATATATATATATATTTTTTTTTTAAATGACACTTGTATTATAGGAATAGTACATGAGGTTATTTGGATCATCTTATTCACAAGCCTCCAACTCTCACCTTCTTAGATATAAATATCAGGCAAATGGATAAACAACATGCTGGATACACGGAGACTAACATCAGGGAAGCCAAGCATATTTGTGATGACCCAGATTCTAAAACATATAAAGTCTCAGTCATCGAGTCAAAATAATCAAATGATCGAAAAAAATTGAAGGTTATCTGAAAAATGTATTGAGAAAATCCAAATTGGCCTTGAGGTGAAGTTCCAAACTAGCCTTAGAGCATATATTTTAAAATCAAAAATTGCCCCCTGAATTTGAAGACCGGAGTGCATTGTGTGAAGTGAGGCCGAAGTGGCCTTG
>JAOVVI020018630.1:0-10313 GCA_028571085.2 Nepenthes alata
CAGAGTCCGGCCCAAACTGTCGGGTTGCTGTGTGCGATCTAAGCCCAACCCGCCGTCAACTGAGCATCGATTACCCACATAATTTCTTCTTACTTGTTCATGTTTGTTTGAGATCGTCGGATCCCCCACGAGATGGCCAACACCGAGCGTTGGACGAATCAACCCAACATGGAACAGTGTCGGTGATCACAGACAATTGTCCCAGTCTCCATTGACACCACTTTAATAAACAAAATGCAATTAAAAAAAATAAACAATTCGTCAGATAATATACAAAATATTTTGACCAATAGAATGCACGAATATATATATATTTTTATTTATTTATTTTTGTTTTTTTAAATAGTTGTAGTTTTATATACAAAATAATTAAGTGAGTTTAGAACATAATAATCTTAAAATATATATAATCTTCACATCTAAAAATACATACACTTATTTTAAATTATTTTCATAAAATAAATTATAGCTATTAAATTATAGTTAACTCCTCCATATTTTTCACGGTTAAGTAATATTTTCTTACCATCATGGAACCAGGGGATTCATTTCTTAAAGGAATAAAAATTATTTTTAAAAATTTGAATAATTTACTTATAAATAAACAGTTATAATTTTATTAATAATTTTAAATATTTTTTTAATTTTTTAAATTTAATTAAATTTGATGGGGACTCCAATAGCAAACTGGCACAAATAATAGAACAATCCAAATCTTCAACGACCAATTTCTATCTCGACGATTAATGCTACCATTAGTCAGATAAGAAATAAGTAGGCTAGCAGAGGCTCAAGATCAATGAAAACCCATCTAAGCTCATGACGGTCAACCATGTCATTGACCAATGAAGTCAACAATGGGCTAATTATGACCTAGGATGAACATGGCCCATATCCAGATTGGCCCATGCGTCCGTCTTCAAACCACAGCAGTCGCCGGCCCTAATTTTTTACATTTTTAAGATGACAATATTCACCATAGCGATCACCTTCATAATCAATGCACATCCTAGGAGAAAGGTATCAGAATCCACGTGTAATCTGTAGAAAATTATAACGGTTACCATATGTAAAACAAAAAAAGGATATCAACATTTTTTATCGTTAAAGTTAGAGACGACAATCACGCCTACGCCAGAAAGGTAACGATCCTCCATAGAAGGCGGGTATCCAACCTCACTGCGTAAAGAAAGCAGCCAAGGGATCGTGGTTATAAAAGGCCATGGAAAGATCTTATAAGGGCACGTTCTCAATCGACCACTAAACGCCTTCAAGTATACTTAAGCACTCTGAAGCTCTCTAACTTTCTCGAGTAGCCTAACGCTCTCTTTCTCTACTACTAGTTTTATGCGAACTTAATACTTAGAAAAACTGCTCCTCACGAGCAACAATAACAAAACTACTCTCTATGAGTACAATACTCATTTGCAAATACACTCCCAGCATTCATTTCTACATTCTCTGTATCCGCTTTCTCTCTTCAGAATGTCGATTATTGATTTGAGCATAGGAATATTTCTGATAGAACCAAATTTCGTCGTCACTTGACCTGACCTCTTATTTAAAATTATGGTATGCAATATCCGAAACTCTGTAGACGAAATTAGAATACGACTAACAATTTAATCTGAATTTATTTAAAATTTAAATTTAAAATGTATTAAAATTATAATTATTTATTTAAAAATAAATATTTTAATTAAAAAAAATAAAAATGTTTAGCTATTTAAGCGAACAAGCCCTTCCTAGTCCCCATCATCACACCCTTAAGAAACACGTACGTAAATATGAGCCGTTCATCTGTCAATTTCCGAACTCTATCAAATCCCCATTTTCTTAAACAAATTCTTCACTTTTAGGCGTGTGTCGATTGGTAGTTCTAGTCAACTAATCGTTCGATTCATTCCTCGGGTGATTCGCCGCCCTCGCTCTCAGTCGAGGAGAGAGAAACCGCGGCTTTTCCCTGGCAGAGAAACCACAGCTCCGCTCCTGTGTCGTGCGCAATTGAAGCGGAACATGACTTTATCAGTCGTTCAGGTGATTCAATTAAATTTTCCGTTTATGTAAAATGCTCCCGTTCACGTTAATCTCGATTTTTTGTTAAGATTCTGGATTGAGTTCTGCTGTTCAGGGGTTTACCAAATCTTTGGCCATGACTGTGGTGTCGGAGATTGGTGATAAGACGTTCTTCGCAGCTGCGGTGAGTATGAGCAACTATCCATCCTAAAGCCTGACGTTAATCTCAGCTATTCATTATTATTTTTGCTTTCCTTTAAATGCTGGTGCTCAATTTAACATTTGATTTCGTGTTATTTGATTCTAAGTTGGAGGCTTGAATTTATTTGTAGCATACTTAAAAATGGATCTTTTGATTGTTAAATATTTGTTAGTGTTCATCAAAGTTTATTAAATAATTCCCCAGGAAGGGCAATTAATAGGATGTATTGGAAACAAAAAATCATATGCATTTTTGCCTATAACTAATTGATTTTGGATATCACGGTAGTAAATTTGTAATTACAATGTTCAGTAATTTCCCTGAGAATGCAGGTAGTGGGTCAGGTAGTGGGTCAGAAGCATATGCTTTTGGCAGAATTTGATGCCTTTAACTTTAAACAATGGCTATGTGGGTCCATTTCTTTTCTATTATCAACATAGGGAAATTTTACTTTTCTAAATGGCTATGTGGGTCCATTGTGGATCCGTTGATTTTCACCGAATGATAAATCAAGAGGACCTATGTGGACTGCGTTTAATATTCATCCTTCCTAGCTTGTTACTTTTGTTCTTATATCAAAGCGGATGAATTATATATCGTCATTATATAGAAAGCAGGTCACCTACTATTTTGTATTTGTATTGTTAAGCTTACTTGGCTGTCTATCTAATCAATTATGTTTATTTCAAGATCTTGGCTATGCGTCATCCGAGGAGGCTTGTCCTCTCAGGCTGTTTAGCGGCTTTGATTGTAAGAGCAGATTCCTGTTTTCCACACCCTTCATATGTCATCTGTTTACTCTTCTTCAATGACACTCTTCTGTCCCACGTAGGTGATGACTATACTCTCAGCTGTTGTTGGCTGGGCTACTCCTAATTTGGTATTTATGCTGATTTTGCCCCTTCAATCAGTTTTCATGACATTTTGGTTGATACTGACATGGTGACACGTATTTTTATTGAAAAATAGGATAAGATGCTCAATGAAGACATTATTTAAAAGTCATGATTCTTAGGACTATGAGAATATAATGCATAGACAACACAATTTTACACAAAATAAGCACTCGATATTTCCATACCAATGCAAATGACATATTTATAGACTATAAGGTCTTTTTCACTTTATTAAGAGAAATTGCCAGTGAAAATACTTTTCTAATCTCATTTGCTCTTTAATTTCTACTTGGAATTTTAGACCATCACAAGTGCTTCTCTCCATCTCTCTCTCTTCATAATAGGATTGGGGTAGCCATCCTTCTCCGACGAGACTATGATTTGGATATTCACTTATTAGCTCAAAACTATACTTATTTAAAGAGCCAATAGTTTGTTTTGAAAGTTAAAAGGAAGTCAAAATCTGTCAATAGCATGTCCCTAGTGTGTCTGAAACAAAGAAAGAATTCCGAACATGTCCAAGAGTATTGGTCTCGGATACGTGTTCAACACTAATATGCTACCCATAGGAAGTGTCTGTGCTTCATTGAATACCACCTACCATTTATTACTTTCTTATGTACTCATACTGGCTATGATTTGCTTAACTGGTTATGTGAATGTCAATCATGCAGATCTCTCGTAAATGGACTCACCATATAACAACATTGTTATTCTTTGGGTTTGGACTTTGGTCATTGTGGGATGGTTTCCACGAAGGAGGGTAGTAGTCTCCATCTTGTTTAATTTTCTTCCTTTTGCATGGTGCCTGATGATTTCTCAAGTCATATAAGTTTATGCCTTTATGTTTCTTACAAATAATGTTAAAAGGAGAAAGGAGGGAGGGGGTGAACTCACTTATCTTCACACTTTAGACTTTTATTTCATCTGACAGGGAGGCTGAAGAATTGGACGAAGTTGAAAAGAAATTGGTTGGTACCTGACTTTTTATTGAACTTCAAGTGATAATTTCCATGTAGTTTTGTAACCTTGTTGTTATGCTATGTAGGATGCTGATTGGAACAGTAATTCAGAAACATCCAACAAGGCCTCCATTGTAAGCAAAAAAAATGGTTTCATGTTTTTCTTGGCATCTCTACCCGCTTTAACAACCCATTCTCCACTGCATAGCCTATCTGTTGATATTTGTCCCTTCTTTTGATTCTTTGTTTTCTCTTCCACCTTTTCCCCTTGCTGTCTGTGTTACCTGTCTCTACACATGAGTGGATGTGGGCACTTTGCTGACATGAAAGTCCTACCAGCTGAGTGTTTTCTGACAAGGTGTTGACTGTTCATTAGACGCACTTGATGTCACCTTGCTGAACCATTATTGGAATATCTTATCTTGATTTAACATGTGGCTAATATGACAGATAAAACACACTTCCATTCTCTTTCAATTGTATTTTATTTTCATTTCATATGATGTCCTTGTTGGCGCAAACGGAAGACACGGTAATCGGGCGGACGGAGCACTCGGACAGCAACAGAGCAGAGCTCTCGGACGGACGTCTCGAAAAGTAGAGATAGAAAACGAGAGCAAACACACACGAGATTTAACGTGGAAAGACCCTTCCTGACTAAGGAAAAAATCACCAAAGAATATGTTATAAAGAATGATTGTTTACAAGAGTGTTAGCTATACAAGTTCAAACAAAAGAAAAACAATCACTAAGTGTATATCTCACAATCTCTCTCTAAAAGTGGCTCTTACTCTATCTTTACAACAAGGCTGCCTACAGCTCTCTCTAAGCTCCTTGAAAAATGCTTGCCGTCTCTCACACCCGTGCGCACAATGCTAACCACCACAAGCAAAGGGCACAAGTCTTTATATACACAATGGGCCTAGTGGACAGCCAGCCACCCTACTGGCACTAGGGTGGCAGGACCACGCCCCCTAGGCCTGCTATGGCAGGTGCACGCCCGGCGTGCCAGAATGGCAGGCCTGACACCTTAGGAAGTTGTAGCCACCTCAGGAAGTTGTAGCCACCTCAACATCAAATCAGAGTGTGTCAACTGCCCACCTACGAAACGCGGCTACAGCAGTCCTACAAGAGAGAGAGAGAGTCAACGCCTAGATTTTAGAGTCCTCGTCCATTTCCTTAGCTACCTCTCGGACATGACGCTTCCAACGAGTTCTCGTCCACTTTGACAGGATTCTCAAACTACTCAGGAAAGTCCTCGTCCATTTTTCCAATGGAGTCCGCGGATATAAGTGCCACGAGGGAGTGACCTCAAGAGTCCTATCCTAGGAGCATTTCATTTCACCTTCCATTGGTTGAATGGTTGTCAAATGATTTGTCCTAACCCTCTAGGATTTGTATGCAATTGTATCTTGCAAACTAATAATGCCAAGAACTTTGTTTACTGTTAGATTTATAATTATACTGAATATATATAGGTAGTACCTCAGTGAAATTTGTTTTGAATAGAAGACAATTTGTGGGTTCGGGTGATTTTCTGAGCTGTGATGCATGATTTCATGATGTTTCTCTCATTCCCTGCCTGCCACGGGGTGGAAATGGACTCATTTTATAAATACAGCAGCAAAATCAGAGTACAAAGCATTGGAGTCAAGAAGAAAATGGTGCTGATCTAAGTGAACATAGCTACGTCATTTCAATGCTATATTCCAGAAGAAACACGGGATCACTGCCCAATTGAGTGATTGGAACACTCATAACTAATCGAAAATCCTGTATTTGAAAGCTCTGATCAAGCTTCTTCAGTTGTGAATCAATTGATTGGCTACAGTCTTTCATGGAGCATTAGGGTAATTCAATGCACGAGGCTTCCACAATGTGGGGCCTAGAGAGGCAAATGTATGAGCTTCACCTATTCATTGTAGAGAAGTTATTTTTTGCGATTTAAACTCATGATTTTCAAGCCATATTGGAATAATTTTACTGTTATGTGAAGACTTATCATTTTTCTTCCATGAAATATTCCATCTTTCGATTTTATCTAAAAGATGAGTGACTGTTCTGTTGATTTGTTTTTAGTTTTTTCCTAACCGAATCCCATTGTGGATAATGCTTTATTCCCCCTGGTTTAGGCTGATGATGAATCAAAGAAGAAAAGAAGGCCATTTCTCAGAAAATTTCTCTCGCCTATCTTTTTGAAGGTTGCAGCCCCTACAGATTACTTAGATTTTTTGCATAAGAATTTCCTAAATTCTATCATACTGTTACTTTACTTACCTTGGCATGCCGTTTCTTCAGGCATTTTCCATCACTTTCTTTGGTGAATGGGGTGATAAGAGCCAGGTAACTTTGTTACACATATGTTTTTGGTCAATTGTTGTTAAGAGTACTGATTATCGGTGTTTTATTGCAGTTGGCTACCATTGGTCTGGCTGCAGATGAGAACCCATTTGGTGTAGTTCTAGGTGGAATTATGTAAGTGCTTTACTCCCACTTTGTTAACCTTTCTTTTTTCTCCGTTTGACATATCTCGTCTCACTTTCTCCTTTTAACCTTATAGCCATGTTTCAAACTATGGAAATAGCCAGATCCAGTAATACTGAAAGCTTTGTGTATTAGGCTATCCTTTTTATGCTATTTGTCTTCTTTAGGTCTCTCTAATTGAAACTGAAAAATAACCCTAGAAAAGTAGAATCATTGACTTTGCAACTTTTGTCCTTAAAGATTCACATTCTTAAATTCTGATATTCCACATGATGCTCGGAGTATTTGATGAAGTTAAGAATCTAAAATACTCAGCAAATTTTGCAAAGCCTTAATTCTTCACCAAGATCAATAACTAGTTTAGTTGTAGACTAATCTTTAGTTTCTTCTTGGTGACTATATTGATGGATGTTCTATTGACTGCCTTGGCAGTCTCAATTCTCTAGATAGTTGTGATGGATTTTGATTATGATCCTGTTTTTCTCTGAGCAGAGGAGATGTAGGGTTTCTGTTCACCTGCTTTCTCTTGTTTGTTTCCTGTCTAATTTTAGACTTTGTAAATTCTTGTCAATCTTCTTTGCATTTTAGAGGACAAGCATTGTGCACTACAGCTGCTGTTGTGGGTGGGAAGAGCTTGGCATCACAAATATCTGAGAAAATTGTCAGTATCGAACAGCTTTTCTGTCATTTTTCTTTTCCTTCCAAAGTCATTTTTTGCCCATCATCTTTTTTTACCTTTCCATGCAGGTGGCGCTCACTGGTGGTGCCCTTTTCATTGGTTTTGGGATTCAGTCCTTCCTTTCAACAGTTGATTCATGATGATCGTCGTATTCTCTGAGGTTTGCAATACTTCACCATTACATTTGGCTAACTGCATTCTGAACACTCAAAAAAGCGTGGGAATGACCATCATTCACTAGTCTCCTTGGTGACTTGCTTAGCTTAGACCACAACCTATTTTCTTAAGTGTGTAAAACATTTTTATTCGGCCCTTACCTAACCCTTAGGGTTAACATGGCGTAGGAACTTTCCTGACCAAATGGTCGAGTTCACATCATCGAAAAACACCATTTTTTTCTTTGAAAAGTTAACATTTCAACGCATTCAGAGATGGGGCCTGGCTTGATTCATGCTTTGAGCCGGATGGACGTTTGTGTGGGTCATGGTAGAGTATGAAATATCACATAGGGCTTGCTTGTGGTCACAATATGACCCGGTGATCACAGCTTCAAATCGTAAAAACAATCTCTTGCCTAATGTAAGATGATATAGTGAACAATAAACTCAATACTGATTCGATCCCTTCTGCATTCTGCCCATATCAGAAGCCTTGTGTACTGAGTTGTTAAAGGTGCCCTTGAAAAAGTAGAATACTGGTTTATTTATGAACTAGGTAGAAGGATTTCATCAAATTCCAGCAGGAAAATAGCTGCTACATGAGCATATTTGGGATGTTTTGTTGCATTAGAAAACTCAAATTGTCAGTATCTTATGGTGTGCTTGCTGCAGATTTTTGCGTTGCAGGAGCAGTTGCACACTGCAAATTTAGATTTATCCAAATACAAGACTTCAGGACACTTCATTTGCTGCCCATCATGACATATTGGCCATGCCCAATTTAAGCTTTAGGGTAGATGTTCTTTGCAATTTTCCATTTATCAAGTGCACAACATAGGAACTATTGTTGATTGAAGCTCTAGAGCAGATTGATTTACTGCCAATTACTAGACGACTATAAGATATCAACTGCGTTATGCATTCATATTAGACTGTCGATTGATTTAGATCGTAACAAATAAGGTAAAATAGACGGATGGTTTGTAGTTAATCTCAAAGCATCTATATTTGCATAAACTCGGAAGGTTATGGGAAAACCATCATGGTCTTTCTGGTTATACCTCTAGCCTTGGACAGCCGTCGAGTTGAACTTAGGCTCATCGTGAATTTAATGGCCAAGATTAAAGGTTAAATTGATGAATATTAGTAATTATATTAGATGATTTAAATAATTATTTAATATTTATCGTTTGTTAGTTTAATTTTTAATCCTAACCGTTAAATTATTAGAAACCGTAAAAGTTTGGAATCACATTGACCACACTCCTGGCCATGGGAAACTAGGTTCCAGACCTTCGAAATAATCTAAAGGAATAGCTAATGCATAGACCTTCAAAATTATTTGTATTATTAAGAGAAATATTTAGAAATATCTTTATTTTTTTGGGGCATTTTAAAAATGTTTTCGTGTGACATGGAAGTTATTAATTTATCCATCTTCATATAGGTTTATTAATTTGGATGATTGAATGAAATTTTATATTATAAAAGATATTTAAAAATTAATAAAAAATATATAACAAAAAATTAAATTCTTAATTTTCATAATATAAATGTTTTAATGTTATATTATTTAAAATATTAAAAATCTCATAAGATATTATTTTTAATAATATAAAATGATAATTATGAAATTATTTTAATTCAACAGTTCTGGATCGTGGGATTTCCTTAAGTACAATCCTACCCGTGAATGGGGCATACTCATTGCCCGGTGGAGTCTCTTACAAGACATTGTGCTAATTTCCCTTTGCAAAAATAGAATGAAAATCATGCTGTTAAAATAAAATAAAATAACATGAAAAACATGCTGAACACATTAATTAATGAATGTCAACCGGACAGATGAGCGAAATTATGATAAGCACAAGACCACCATTGGTCAGACTTGGAATTCTATTTTTTAAAATTTAATATTAAATAATATTATTTTAATAGTTAATTCTATTAATATATATAAATATTATAAAAATTAAAACTATGACTATTTTTATTTTCATACGGTTTCATTTTTCATGCTATTGATATATAAATATGTTGCATCACCGCAGAAGGGATAAAAATATTTTGACTCAACATGACATATGACTTGCTTGTACTAAGTTTGGCGTGTTGTATTAGGTTTAGTCCTAATATAAAAATAAATAAATAAATAAATATTTATATATTTAATAATAATTTATTTATTTTTAAATTTTAATTATATTTTTACTACCACATATTTTAAAGTCATTATCTTTAATAGAAATCAAAATGATCATATTTTTTTATTCAATCTTTTATATTTAATTAATTTTTAAAAATATTATACATATATATTATCTTCAATATTATTTTACTTTATTTTTTTTGTAACTACTCGACAAATGACGTTGTAGATAGATTGTGATGAATGATGAGCTTAACAAATCTTTTACCATTAACATGAGTATAAAAAATAGATATTAATTAACCTGTCGATATTATATTTTTACTAATTAATTATATTTTATGTTAAGTTTATATTAAAAAAAATAAATATTATTGACCGCTTTTATTATCATTACTTATTTTCACTAGTAGATTATACTGTTTTAATATTGGCTGTGATATATATAAATTATATATTATAAATAGATTATAATGTACACGAGCCTTCAATACTTTTGTACTATTAACTATCCCCTTATTGGTAAAGAATTCTTCAAAATAAATATATATCTCATATAAATTCATACATGGCCTATCATTATAGCAAATAAACTAGTATTAAAATATTTTTTAATATTTTAAATTTTTTAAAAATATAGTTAAATATAATATCAATGAATATATTATTTTTGATCATTTTAATATTTACATATGATGCGTACCTGGATCCGACTTCGAACAGATTCGGATTCTTCTGGGCTGACCCGATCCGGCTCCGCTCGCTGA
>JAOVVI020018632.1:0-10313 GCA_028571085.2 Nepenthes alata
CATGCATAATCTCTTATCAATTTTAATCAACTTAAATATATCTAGATTTTATGTTTTCAGTTTCGGGTCCTCACACCCATAGAAGTATATATATTTATACCTTTCGTTCAAAGCATATTTTAATACGGTATAAGTATGAAAATTTGATAGAGCTCATTTGGTGGAATATGGCCGGTTCGTCACAAATGGTATCAGAGAAGTCAAGATGCCTTAGGCTTTGATTTGAATTTATGCAGAAGCTTAGAATAGGATAAGGCTGATTAAATGAGAAGACAGAGGCATAGGACAACTAAGTTGATTCGGTTGGACTTAGTTAATCCAGTCTGGACAAGTGACTAGCATTAAGCAGGACTAACGCATTACATTTGGAAAACATCGAGTACTAGTTTCTGGTAAGGCCGAACTATAATTTGACAGAATTGTTTTTGTTTCAGAAGCAAAAATGTTAGTTAAAGAATTGAAAGTAGAGGAAAATGAACTGCTAGTACTAGTGATTCTTAGGACCGAAAGGAAAAGTACTTGAACCTGTTAGAAAGGTTGACCAATGTTATAGAAGCCATTGGTCCACAAAACATGGCTTCAGTTCCGGTCCCAGCTCCCATCAATCAGGAAATATCAGTGTATGATCGCTTCACTAATGAGCGAGTTCAAGAATTTTTGGGACAACTGGATCCAATTAAAGCAGATACATGGATCCAATGGTTAAAGAAGGTGTCAGCGGTGATTAAATGTCTGACTGAAGGAAGAGTTCCCTTTGCCGCTCAAAAGTTGGTAGGAGAGGCCCATCACTGGTGGGAAATGCAGAAACGAGTGTTTGGGATGTTAGAAAATGAAATTACTTGGGACATATTTGAGGCATCTTTTATGAAAAGAATACTTTCCTGCCAGCTGTCGTGAGCAAAAAGAAGGTGAGTTTTTACATCTGAGACAGGGCAATCATACAGTAGCCGAGTAAGATGCCAAGTTTATGGAGCTGTCTAGATATGCTCCGTATATGGTGGAGGACAAAGAAAGAAAAGCTAGAAGGTTTTCACAAGGTCTAAAGGACAATATTAGAAAATACCTATCAACATTAAAGCTACTTACCTGTAGGGAAGTATTAGATAGGGCCATTATTTACGAGAAGAAAATTGAGAAGGAAGAATTTTTAAAGAAAAGGGTTGTTAGTCGGAGGAGTCTTAGTGAGGGATCCAGTTCAGGATCCCTAGGATCTTCTAAAATGGGGAAAGTATCAGATAAAGAGAAAAGTAGCAATGAAATTCAGCCAGTGTCCAGTCATCAATCGTCATAAGGAAACTATATCCACTGTGGAGGAAGGCATTTCGGGAAACCATGTCTTAAACTATCAGGATCATATTTTAATTGTGGTCAGCATGGTCATCGAGCCAAGGATTGCCCCACACCGAGGAAGCCAGAGGAAAAGAGGCCGGCTATCCCAGTTAAAGCATTTGTGGCAACAGTTACTAAAGCAATACCAAATGTGGTTGAAGGTATCCTTATTTGTAGAATTTTATTTATATTATATTCAAGACCCATCCTTTCTTTTGTTTTTCCCTACACTTTTCATTCTAAGGTATGATGTATTAATATGAAGGGAAAATCAAAGTAGCATAATTGGATTGTATGGATCTATAAGTTCTTAGGCTCTGATTCGAAGACCTGAGTAAACGACATTTGAGATGGAAGAACCTAGACTTTGATGAAATCTGACTCTAAAAATTTTAGAGAAATGAATTGAGTACTAGGGATCAGAATAATTTCCAGAAAATGATCTCAGGATACAAAGGAGAAAAATACCCTTAATTGATTGAATATTAAGGTTCCTCAAATTTTGAGGACGAAATTCCTGTAAGTGGGGGAGATTGTAATGTCCGGGTTTTTAAATAAAGTAATTAAGGTTGTATAATCAAGAATCGGTTTAATAAATTAATGAAAAATATATTAAGAAGTCATAATGGTGAAGAAATTATCTGCTAAGGATAAGAATATTGGACAGGCCGAGAAGGTTGACTAGCATTGTGTATAGTTAACCGTCCAGGGCAGTTGACTGGCTTTGTGTATAGTTGACCGCTCAGGACAGTTTGATCGGAATAAGGGAAGGTTGACCGACTCGAATGACAATTCTTTTGGAGACGTTTTCTGGATAAGATTGAACGTGATTTTGGAGATGTTTTTCGAAGTAGAAATTGACCGGAGTAAATTGGAAAAAATGGATGACCGGAGTAAACTTAATAAAATGAATGACCGGAGTAAACTGAACAAAGTGGATGACAAGAGTAGAAATAGACCGGAGTAAATTGAATAAAATGGATGTCCGAAGTATAAATTGACAAGAGTAAACTAAACAAAGTGGATGACCGAAGTAGAAATCGACAAGAGTAAATTGAACAGAATACCGGATTAAATAGAAAACCGAACCTATACTTGGTCAACAAAGATATGACGACCGGAGTAGATTGAGAAGATGATGTCATGAAAAAATTGGTAAAAGACGATCAGCCTATTAGCCAAGGCTGGAGTGGTCCGGTTAGAATAGGTGAATTACTCCCACCTGCTCAAATCCTCTGGAATTCTCGAGAAGACAAAATAAGAGAAAATTATCGGAAGTAGGTAACCTACTCCCTCCAAATCTGCTAACCTTCTAGAAGGAAAATGGAGTAAGTAAGAAAAGAAGTACGAAGTAGTTAACTTGCCCCCACCCACTACTACTAACCCTAACGTCTATAAATACTAAACTTAAGAGTCAGGGTTGGAGTTGGGCAATTTGTGAGTAACATATGAGAAAAAGAATAACTTTGGTCCAAATCCGAGGGAGTTCATCGATCAGATTCTAGGCAAGTGTACCCTACGATTTTTTGCATTAGTGTTTCCATGTTCTACTAAATAAGTTTATCTTAGAATTATGTTATGTTAATTGATTTCTGTATGTTTAAATTTGGCTACCAAATATCAAACGCTTTTTCATTTACATCATTGACAACATTCATGAACGAAAGCATGCTATCTTAAGAACTTTGGGTATTTGCATGTTTAAAGAAGTCTGATATTTGCATACTTTAAGAAGCCCGGTTATTTACTTAATTGCATGAAGTCCGGTTATTTGTTTATTTGCATGAAGTCTGGTTATTTGTACATCTGCATGAAGTTTTGATATTTGCATATTTTATGAAGTCCGGTTATTTACTTAATTGCAGGAAGTCCGGTTATTTGTTTATTTGCATGAAGTCTGGTTATTTGTATATCTGTATGAAGTTTGGATATTTGCATATCTAAAGAACTCTAGTCATGAACATGTTTAAAGTAGTCCGACTAATTGCCCATAAAAGACGTCTGATTATTTGCACTACTGAGTAACTTCGGCTATTTGAACTTTGGTTTATCGATTTGATAAGAACTTCAGATTTTTGGGAAAGCATGATTTATGGGATTCGGTGATGGACGGTCGAAAGCTGCAGGCGTTAAATGTTGCGATTTTACTAGTCAAGAGCTACGGACCTTAAATGTAGCAATTGAGTTGGTCAAGACTACAGACCTTAAAGGTAGCGTTTGAGGAGATGTGATATGAGATATGATGGCCGAGAGTTGTAAGCCATAAATATATTAGTTTCATTTGTCAAGACTATAGACCTTAAATGTAGTGCTTGAGGAGATATGATAGCAATATGACAGTCGAGAATTGTAGGTCTTAAATGCAGCGGTTTTATTGGTCAAGATTACTGACCTTAAATGTAGTGTTTGAGGAGATATGATATGAGATATGACAGCCGAGAGCTGTAGGCCTTAAATATAACGGTTTTATTGGTTAGCAACTATGGACCTTAAATGTAACCGGTTTTTAGCATTTAGTTTGGAATCAGCATTCGCTCATGAATCTGCATATGCTTTGGAAACCATTTCACATGAAAGTGATTTCTTCTTATGTTTTATGTTTTATGGAGATAACTTCGGCCCATGTTTATGTTTTGTATGCACTCTGTTCTCATTTTGATTTCTGTTTGAAGTCATATATTTAGGCATATGGGTACCTTGCTGGGCTTTTTAGCTCCCTCCTGTTCTGTTTTCCAGACAATAATGATTTATGCCAGATGAGAAAGAATAGCACCAGACGGTCTCGCTAGGAAGGAAAAGTTTGTCCAGACGCCTATAACAATTAAAGACCAACTTAGAAGCTTCCGCTAACGATTTATGGTTTGAGAAATTTTGGTTCCTAATGGCATCTCAACTCGTTTGTTTTCTTTGATTTCATGAGACCGACCTAAAGTTCCCGGACGGTTAAGATGTTGACTGATCTAGTTTGACCGACCCACTTAATCAGGCCGACTCAAGATCTCCGGCCATGTGCGATCATGTGTGCACCATGCAAAGTTAAAAGAAAATTTGTTAAGTCCAGCCATAAGTATATATATTTACAGGTTTCGTTCAGAGCTTATTTGACGGAGGTCATTTGGTGGAATAAGGCCAATTTGTCATAAATGCTATTAGAGAAATCGAGATGGCTTAGGCTTTGATCTAAATTTATGCGGAAGCTTGGGATAGGATAAGGCTAATTAAATGAGTAGACAAAGGCATAGGACCGCTAAGTTGAATCGGTTGGACTTAGTTACTCCATACCGGACAAGTGACTAGCATTAACCAAGACTTATAAGGTCAAACTATAATCTAACAAAATTGTTTTTGTTGTAGAAGTCAAAGTGTTAGTTGAAGAATGGCAAGTAGAGGAAAATGGACAGCTAGTACTAGTGATTCTCAGAATTGGAGGAAAAGTACTTGAACCTGTTAGAAAGGTTGACCAATTTAATAGAAGCCATGGGACCGCAAAACTTGGCTCCTGTTATGGTCGTAGCTCCCGTCAATCAAGTAACATCAGTGTATGATCACTTCACTAATAAGCGAGTTCCGAAATTCTTAGGAGAATTAGATCCAACGGTTAAAGAAGGTGTTTATGGTGATTAAATGTCCGACTGAAGACAGGGTTCCCTTTGCCACTCATAAGTTGGTAGGAGAGGCCCATCACTAGTGGAAAATGCATAAACGAGTTTTGGGATGCTAGAAAATGAAATTACTTCGGCCATATTTGACGCAACTTTTATGAAAAAATATTGTCCTCCCAACCTTCATGGTAAAAAAGAAAATGAGTTTTTATGTCTGTGGAAGGGAAATCGTATGGTAGTCGAGTACGATGCCGAGTTTACGGAGCTATCTAGATATTCTCCTTATATGGTGGAGGACGAAGAAAGAAAAGTTAAAAGGTTTTCTCAAGGTCTAAGGGACGAAATTAGAAAACACCTAACAACATTAATACTGCTTACTATGGGGAAGTGTTAGATAGGGCCATCATTTATGAAAAGGAAATTGAGAAGGAAGAATTTTTCAAGAAAGGGGCGGTTATTCGGTGGAGTCTTGGTGAGGGAGCCGGTTTAGGATCCCTAGGATCTTCGAAAAAAGGGAAAGTATCAGATAAAGAGAAAAGTAGCACTGAAATTCAGCCAGTGCCCAGTCTCCAAGCGCCATCAAGAAACTGCATCCATTGTTGAGGAATGCATTTTGGGAAACCTTATCTTAAACTATAAGAAGCATGTTTTAATTGTGGTCAGTAAGGTCAACGGGCCAAGTATTGCCCCACACCTAGGAAGCCTGAGAAAAAGAGGCCTGCTATCCCAGTTAAAGTATTTGTGGCAATAGTTACTAAAGCATTACCGAATGTGGCAGAAGGTACCCTTCTTATTTATAGAATTTCAATTATGTCATATTCAGGACCCATGCTTTCTTTTGTTTTTTCCCTACACTTTGCATTCTGATGTCTATGGTGTTAATAAGAAGGGATAATCAAAGTAGCACAAGAGCACTGTATGGATCTGTAAGAACTTAGGCTCTGATTCAAAGACAAGAGTAAATGACATTAGAGACTTAAGAACCTAGCCTTTGATTAAATCTCAGTCTAAAAATTTTAGAGAAATGGATTGAGTACTAAGTATCAAAATAATTTTCAGAAAATGATCTCTGGATACAAAGGAGAAAAATACCCTTAATTGATTGAATATTAAGGTTCTTCGAATTTTGGGGACGAAATTCTTATAAGAGGAGGAGATTATAACATGCGGGTTTTTAAATAAAGTAATTAAAGTTGTATAATCAAGATTGAGTTTAATAAATTAATGGGAAAAATATTAAGAAGTCATAATGGCGAAGAAATTATCTGCTAAGGACAAGAATAATGGACCAGCCAAAAAGGTTAACCGACTTTGTGTATAGTTGACCATCCAGGATAGTCTACTGGCTTTGTGTATAGTTAACCACCCAGGAGAGTTTGACCAAAATAAGGGAACATTGACCGGCTCAAATGACAAATCTTCCAGAGATGTTTTCGGGATAGGATTGAACAAGATTTTGGAGACATTTTCCGGAGTAGAAATTGAACGGAATAAACTGAAAAAAATGGAAGACCAGAGTAAACTGAACAAAGTGAATGACCAGAATAAACTAAACGGAATATTAGAGTGAATAGAAAATCAAACCTTTACTTGGTCAGCAAAGATGTGATGACCGGAGTACATTGAGAAGATGATGTCATGAGTAAATTGATAAAAGAGGATCGGCCTATTAGCCAAGGCCGAAGTGGTCCAGTTAGAATAGGTGAATTATTCCCACTTGCTCGAATTCTCTTGAATTCTTTAGAAGACAAAATAAGAGAAAAATACCCGAAGTAGGTGACCTACTCCCGCCAAATCTGCTGACCTTCTAGAAGGAAAATGGAGTAAGTAAGAAAAGAACTACGAAGTAGTTAACTTGCCGCCACCCACTACTACCAACCCCAAAGTCTATAAATACTAAACTTAAGAGTCAGGGTGGGAGTTGGGCAATTTGTGAGTAAAGTACAACAAAAAGAAGAACTTTAGGCCAGATCCAAGGGAGTTCATAGATTAGATTCTAGGAAAGTGTACCCTACAATTTTTTGCATTAGTGTTTCCATGTTCTACTAAATAGGTTTATCTAAGAATTACATTATGTTAATTGCTTTCTGTATGTTTATGTTTGGCTAGAAAATATCGAACGCTTACTCATTTACATCATTGACAACCTTCATGAACGAAAGCATGCTCTCTTAAGAACTTTTGGTATTTGCATGTTTAAAGAAGTTTGATATTTGCATATTTTTAGAAGTATGGTTATTTACTTAATTGCATGAAGTCTTGTTATTTGTTTATTTGCATTAAGTCTGGTTATTTATATAACTGCATGAAGTTCGGATATTTGCATATTTTAAGAAGTCTGGTTATTTACATAATTGCAGGAAGTCCGGTTATTTGTTTATTTTCATGAAGTCTAGTTATTTGCATATCGGTATGAAGTTCGGATAGTTCCATATCTAAAGAAGTCTAGTCATGAGCTTGTTTAAAGTAGTCCGGCTAATTGCTTGTAAAAGATGTCCGGTTATTTGCATTACTGAGTAACTTCGGCTCTTTGAACTTCAGTTTATTTCTTTGATAAGAACTTTGAATTTTTGGAAAAGTATGATTTATAAAATTAGGTGTTAGATGGCCAAAAGCTGCAGGGCTTAAATGTGGCAGCTTTACTGGTCATGTGCTACGGACCTTAAATGTAGTGGTTGTGTTGGTCAAGACTATGGACCTTAAATGTAGCGTTTGAGAAGATATGATATGAGATATGACGGCCGAGAGCTGCAGGCCTTAAATGTAGCGGTTTTATTGGTCACTCCGATGTGATGCTCTTGGCCGCCATGTTGGACGTCTTGTGCTCTGCGGGTTTTTCTGCCGGTGTGCTCTCGATATTCCCCCCCCCCCAAAATTTTGATGCTCGGACTGTTTGCTGCCGTGCTGGTGTCTTGCGCATTCAGATTTTTATACCGGTATGCTCCGAAGGTTTTCCTCAAAAAAAATTTTTGCTCTGACTGTTGGCTGCGATGCTGGCATCTTTCATGGCGTGTTCTATGGTGATGCTCCGGGTCTTCCCAGGCGACTGTGTTCTAATTCTAAGTTGGAAAAACACTTGGAATTCAAACATAATGTTATTCTTTGTAAATTTTTTTTTCTTTAATACAACTTTACTTACCAAAAAAAATATTGGTCAAAACTACGGACCTTAAATGTAGTGTTTGAGGAGATATGATATAAGATATGATGACCGAGACCTGTAGGCCTTAAATGTAGTGGTTTTATTAGTCATAAGTAACAGACTTTAAATGTAGCGGGTTTTTAGCATTTAGTTTTGAATCTACGTTTGGTCATGAATCGGCATATGCTTTGGAAACCATTTTACATGAAAATGATTTATGCTTATGTTTTATGTTTTATGGAAATAGCTTTGGCCCATATTTATGTTTTGTATGCACTCTGTTCTAATTTTGAATTTCTGTTTGAAGTCATGTATTTAGGCATATGGGTACCTTGCTGGGCTTTTTAGCTCACTCTTCTTTTGTTTTCTAGATGATAATGAGTTTATACCAGACGAGAAAGAATAAGACAAGACAGTCAAGCTAGGAAGGAAAAGTTTGTCCGAACGCTTGTAACAGTTAAAGACCGACCTTGATGTGTTTCGGGACAAACTGGAATCTTTTGTAAAATAATTTTGTTATGAAAATGTAAAGGTTATTTAGAAGATTCCGCTAAGGATTTATGGTTTGAGAAATTTTGATTCCTAATGGAATCTCAACTCGTTTGCTTTCTTCAGTTTCATGCGACCGACCTAAAATTCCCGAACGGTCAAGATGTTGACCGAACCACTTAAGCAGGCCGACTCAGGAGCTTCGACCTTATGCGATCCAGTGCACACCATGCAAAGGTAAAAGAAAAATTTTTAAGTCCACCCATAAGTATATATATTTCAAGGTTTCGTTCAGAGCTTATTTTAGTACAGTATAAGTATAAAAATTTGACGGAGGTCATTTGGTGGAATAAGGCCGATTTGTCATAAATGGTATTAGAGAAATCGAGATGGCTTAGGCTTTGATCTAAATTTACGCGGAAGCTTAGGATAGGATAAGGCTAATTAAATTAGTAGACAGAGGCATAGGACCACTAAGTTGATTCGGTTGGACTTAGTTACTCCAGTCCAAACAAGTGACTAGCATTAAGCAAGACTAAGGCATTACATTTGGAAAGCATCGAGTACTAGTTTTTTATAAGACTGAACTATAATCTGACAGAATTGTTTTTGTTTCAGAAGTTAAAGTGTTAGTTACAGAATGGAAAGTAGAGGAAAACAGACTGCTAGTACTAGTGATTCTAAGGACCGAGAGGAAAAGTACTTGAACCAGTAGGAAAAGTTCACCAACGTAATAGAAGGCATGGGACCAAAAAACTTTTCTCCTGTTCCAATCCCAGCTGGTGTAAATCAGGGAATATCAGTGTATGATCGCTTCACTAATGAGCAAGTTCATGAATTCTTGGGAGAACCGGATCCAATTAAAGCAGATACTTAGATTCAACGGTTAATTAAGGTGTTAGTGGTGATCAAATGTCCGACTGAAGACAGAGTTCTCTTTGCCACTCATAAGTTCGTAGGAGAGGCCAATCACTAGTGGGAAATGTAGAAACAAGTGTTTGGGAAGCTTGAAAATGAAATTACTTGGGCCATATTTGAGGCATCTTTTATGAAAAAAAATAATTTCCTACCAACCTTCGTGGGCAAAAAGAAGATGAGTTTTTACGTCTGAGGCAGGGGAATCGTATGGTAGTCGAGCACGATACCAAGTTTATGGAGCTATCAAGATATGCTCCGTATATGGTGGAGGAAGAAATAAAAGTTAGAAGGTTTTCTCAAGGTCTAAGGGATGAAATAAGAAAACATCTATCAACATTAAAGTAACACTAAAATTCAGCCAGTGTCTAGTCTCCAAGCGTCATCAGGAAACTGCATCTATTGTTGAGGAAGGGATTTTGGGAAACCTTGTCTTAAAATATAAGGAGCATGTTTTAATTGTGGTCAGCAGGGTCATTGGCCCAAGGATTGCCCCAAACCTCAGAAGCTAGAGGAAAAGGGGCCTTTTGATTTTGTTGAACATTGTCCTCCTAGAGGTTTTTTATGTACTTTCTGATGTATCAGTTGCTCGGGGTATGCCCTAGCGTTTTTTGTTTTAACTCCAAGTTAAAATACTTGGAGTTAAAACATAGATTTTGTAATTTTTATTCTCACTTTAATCCAAAATACTTACCCAAAAAAAAATAAAGCATTTGCGGCTACAATTACTAAAGCAATACCAAACGTGGCTGAAGGTACCCTTCTTATTTGTAAAATCTCAATTATGTGATATTTAGGACCCATGCTAACTTTTATTTTACCCAACACTTTGCATT
>JAOVVI020018633.1:0-10312 GCA_028571085.2 Nepenthes alata
ACACGTTCCTTTGTGTTGGATTTGATTGCGTGAGTACGGTCTGGTCAGCACTGAACGACGTTCTGTTATTGATGTTGTGAAATATTCTTTGCGTGATACTCGGTGTGTGAGTATGTGTATTGTTGGCTTCTTACGGTCAAGATTGAGGAGAGTGGGTGAAAACATTAAAGTATTTAGTCGAATGGGAGGCTTTGGTACTTTAATGTGGTCTACACTTATCCGATATTAATTTTCGTATCCTGGCGGATTGAGGTATATTGCCTAATGTGGCGGGATGCTTATGGCTATGTGAACATCGTAGATCATGATATCGTGGGTATCATGGTGGGAGATGCTGGGTTTGACTTGTGAGGAGCATGATATTGAGCATGCTCGGGAGACGTCTGTACTTTGTGGGGCAGAGTCTCTGTGAACCATGGATTTGGTCGGTGGTCAAACTTGCGAGCATCAGGTAGCCCGTGTAATTACCCAGCTGGCGAGGAATATACGCAGCATTTGGTTCACAGTGGCGGAATAAGATTCGGGTGATTCCTTGGGGCGTTCTATGCTTATGAGTACCTCATTTGTTATGGTGGCAATATCCTTGTGTGGATCTTGTGATACTCGGATTTAGTGGAATCCATGTTGTACTGTTATTATGAGTATGCTGGTCGTTCTCGCTGACATATGGACTGGGAAAATCCCCAATCATCGTTGATGTCGGACCCCAGGGGATTACCGTTATCTATTGGCACTCTTATTATTTTCTTTGGATGTTCGGGTCTTGTGGGATCCATTTGCCTAGAGTCGTATTTACGACATGTTGCAATCTGTCTCGGATATAGTAGGTTGTCAGAATATGTTGAGACCTTGGTAGATGATATCTGAGATCGTTATTGTTGTTAGCGTTTTTGATTATATCACTTGCTGGGCTTTGGCTCACCCTTGTGTTTTCTTGGCTCCAGATTGAGTTGGCAGCATTTAGCTTGAAGGGAAAGAGCTTGAGCAGATGATTCTGGTAGCAGGATGATGATGATTTAGATTATTATTGAGATTTATGTATTTTTATTTTGGTTGGTTTATTATGATGTAGAAATTCAAATGAATGAAATAGTTGAAAAGTGGAGTTTATGTTATTTGGTTTTTAATTTTTGGTTCTGCGTGAGCGGCTCGAGCCACGTGTTTGAGTATTGAAGCTCGGGTCGCCACAGCCTTGATTTGAAAGATTTTGTGATTCATGTGGTATCTTATAGGAGTAGATATTTTCGCTATATTTGATGATTTTGAGAAGGTATAAAAAATTATTGCCAAAAAAAAAAAAAGAATTTTTTGTTGTATCCTATGACTAACGAGTTGTGCAGTGTGCCTCGACCAGATTTTGAATTAATTTAAATTTTGATTATGTTTTATGTTTCGGCATGAGTTGTGATATAGAATAAGGTCTAATCAATTATTGTTATCTTGTTTCCCTTGAATTTTATGTTAGTTGGAATTTCTAAGAAATTTGAGAGGGTGTTGTGATATTTATTGACGATATATTGGCCTCATTTATGTTGGGATTTTGAGGAATCTAATTTATTATTTTCTCATGGAGATCTGATAGAATCTTATTGTATTCGGCCTTATGTTATTGTGAAAATCATATTTTGTCTCGTATATTTTCATTCTGTTCATTATGAATCTTTTTTATGTTAAAAATTTATTGATAATTGATAATTTTTTGCTATCTTTGACTTCAGATATAGATTTATTTATTAGACATTTGGTTGACTCATATTTGTTTATCTTCATCAGATTTGTTTGTAGGCGGCAATCTTGAGATGTGCTTTAGGAGAGGTGGTGACCAGCCCGAACAATGACGATATGATCTCCGGGAAATGGCCATAGTTCCTGTTAGCTTATGTCACTGTCTTTTGATGCTCCTTGGGATATTTATTCCACTTTGTTTGTATTCCTTGCTTCGTGATAATGTGTTTCCATCTATTTATTGAGATGTATGTTTGAGAGCTCAGCAATTGACTGAACCCTTTGGAGAAGGGTCCTTGCCATCTAGGTGATCAGCAACTGGCCAACAGGATTGAGTCTTGACATATGCTACTCCTATGATTTTTTACAAAATATTCATAAAATCCACACCAAATTTATCCCCTGTTCGATTTTCGACATAGGTTTCTCATCTACTCCTTAAAACTTGGTTGACGATCCTCTTCATGTCCCCCATACGGTTGCCTCCGCCACTGATCCATAGGAGGTCCCTTCCCTGTCTGATATTGTGCTCTTCTACATTGTAAGAGCACGCTTTAGTTGAAAAAAGATACAACTCATACTTGTTGCCAACGAATTGTGAAAGGCAAACATTTTGCCACTCGAACGAACTGTACTTGGGATCTAAGTTAACTTGTCACCATGAATGTATATGCTAGGAAGTAAAATAGGACTGCAGGATCACGACTTGTGTCAATGGCTCCATTGAACATTGCAATGCTTGCCTAAGCGGTCAGCTTATGACTGCCTCTCAACCCACCCATTGTGTTCGAATTGTACTCTCATACAACCGGCTAAACTTCTGTAGTTAGGAATGGTATTTGAAAATATGGGAGCTTTACATTCTCATGATATTACCTTATGCTGTGATAATTAAAGTTTTATTCAAATTGTTTGTTGATATATTCGGAAAACACTAAAAATATATAAACAATGAATCATCTTATTGGGCAGCATACTCGTATCCAGTTATTTTATTTCCCTCCTACTGATCAACATCCAAGTAGCCTCATTCAGTAGCATATACAACTAGCTAGCCAATATCATTTTCTTGACTTTTGATTTCCAAACTCACATTGGTCTTTACTCTTGCCACCCTAAGTTATATATAATGACATATATTCATAGGGTAGCATTATAATATATAGTAATAATTTATCACGTAATATTATATTTTTAATTATGTAATTATTTTTTTAATGCATTGTTAGCTTATGACTACAGTAATATTTCTGTGTTAGTGTAATGGGGACATTTAATAAATATATCCTCTACAATTAATCAACTACATTCAATATACAACAAATTATTCTCAAAATTCTCACATCACAGAAGGAAAATGAACGGGATTGCCGTACTAAAAAGATTTGAATATATATATATATATATAGGTTCTGCCTAAGGCTCCCATTATTTGTCAGAAAAATAATCACTTTTTAATATTTGACACAAATATATATGTATATTTATTTATTTATATTTTTAAATATTTAACATGTATAAAAATAAATAAATCAATCAATAGTAAATATGTTCTTAATAAAAAAAAAACTTAAGCTTAAGCTTTGAAAAATAATTTCCTCATTTCTCAATATAAAGTCATTTTTTAAAACATATTTACTACTCATTAGTGACTATCAATATTAATTTATGTTTTTCTTAGTAAGAAAATGATACTATTGTAACTCATGATATCCAAACCCGTAAGTCACTATCTGAAGATGCCACAGGTTGCCACCATCAACTAGTGAATGGTACCTGTCATTATCCTCAAGCATTTTTTATGAAGCTATGAAAGTAATGAGAAGATAAAATGATCATAATAGGCAAGCAAACACATACCAAATTGTTAACGGAGTTTCGTACTACGCAACATCTCATGGAAATTGCACAGCAGCTCTTCGGCAATTTGCAGATTTAGCTTCAGTCTCGCAACCATTGCACTCAGCTAGAGTAACCTGCTCAAGCGCCCATCACGTGCAGCTCAAGTCAACTACTCAAGCCCCATCGCACGCTACTATAATAACCTGCTCAAGCTTCGGTAAACACCATGCCAAACCCTACTCAAGCGATCTTGAAGAACACATCAAGCACGAAGTCATACTGATCCTTCAAATCTATAAAGATAACTCAGAATACAATATCATACCACTAAGTTTGCCAACAAAAGTTCCTAATAATACTCATAACAGAAGCTATAATCTGATGTTCATGTGCATCCTTTATTCCTATGACTCAACACTCAGCAATTGGGGTTTTCACAATATACTTTGATAATGGCTAGAGAGATCTATTCCATTAGTCTTCCAATCTTAACAAATATGGAAACATCAATTTACCCTAATATGAATTGGAAAGGTTGTAAATGTGCATTTTCTTCTGCTTCTGCATATAGAAATATAAATCGTCGCATCAGCTCAAAATACTCAGAACTGATGGATTTCCAAGAAATACTAAGCAAATCACATATTTGCCTGCGCAGCACCACAAACGGATCAGGGCTTGGTTGGTCTGGAGAAATTTAAGAGACCTCCTTCTAGTACACATAATGGAGTGCTCTAACCATTTATAATGACAGAATTGCAAGAAAAGTCAGTTCTTCAATCAATCAATCGTCTGCAGGTAGCCATAGTTCATATTAATGTAGAGGCTAACTCTGGCTTGCCTTGTTTTCAAAAGGAGGCAATTCCCAATCAACTGGGTTGAAGTCCTTCAAGGATTTCAAAACTTGGTCTGCCAATTCGTGAAAACAGCTATCCAGCCTTGGATCTGGAACCATAACCACATACCTGCATCATATTTTTTGATCAAGACAGAAATTAATTAGCTACACAGAATTAAAGAAGGCAAACATTTGCCAAATATTAGATGTTGTGGAATTTCCATATATTGACAGACTTGCTGGACAGCACAAGAAATATTAGAAGCAAAAGTTAAATAAATTAAACTACCAACTAACTATCGAAATGGAGCAGTATCAAGAAGATTGACATCCTCTCAACTGTACTTAACAGTCACTTCCAAAGGAGTATTCACGAAGGAAGAAACCTAAAGACCAGCTAATACCACCAAATCTTGTGAATATTTATTTTGATTTAAGAACACACCAGAAGGAATAGTATGAACCTATGATCCCAATAAATACATGAGAGGACCAAGGTCATTCATTTGAAGAGTCTTGGGGGAGTTGCTGAAGTTGGTAATTAATAATAAATTAGTCCACGTAATCAGCATGTCAACAACGAAGACAAGAAGAATAACAATATCGGTGGAGTTCTTGCAAAGAGAAAATGAGGAGTCATATTCACTAAGGACACGAGAAGTAAAGCAATGTTGAACAGAACTTTTCAAACCAAGCACAAAGAGCCTATTTTAAGCCATATATAGATCTATTCAACTTGTAAACAACAGATTTAGTTGAGGATAACAAACCAAGTGCAGTCATACAAATGTCTTTCTTAAGATCACCATAGATAAACACATTTTTGACATACATTTGATAAAATGGCCAGCCATATGAAGCAGCAATGGCGAAAATTGAGTGGACTGTAGTCATTTTTGTTACAATAGCAAATACTTCTTCATAATCCACACCATACTTCAGTCTGTTGCCTAGCACAACTAACCAAGCCTAATAATGACTCCAAGTCCCATCAGAATGAAGTTTAACTAAGTAGGCATATCAGTCAAAAGTCAGGGAACAAGGCCTCCCGTATGATTTTCCTCCTATGTTGCATTCTGCCAAAACTCATGTCTGACAGTTTGAGAACAGCATGATGAAATCAAAATAGCAAATACAGTAGCATTAAAACTATACTAATCAGGAGAACGAGATACCCTTATACGTCATCCAAGAGCCAACTTAACATGCTTAGGCGGTAAATTAATCCCGAGAGGGGAAATGATGGATGATGTCTAGTATACACAAGGCTGAGCTCGAATCGCTTAGGTGATGGGGTTAATTCATCAAAACTAGGTAAAATAGAAGCTGAAGGAACTCAATATGGGTAGTAAAGAAATATTGATTCTCAAAGGAAACCACATTTCAAGAAACACAAATTTTATTAGAGCATGGATTGTGCACATACAACCCTAATATGAAGTTCTATAAACACATAAGCACATGTTGGAAACCAATTCATAGCAATCACATGAAAGGAAAAATCAACAAAACAAACGCAACAAAAAAATATGCATATTAAGATAACAAGTATATTGATGATAGAATTAATAATATGGAAAGTTAAAATTCAAGATTTGAGACAATAAACTATTAATTAAATAAATTGCAGCGGCAAAGGCCTCAACCCAGAATTTATAAGCAACAAAATAATCAAGCAATAAGGTGTGAACAACATCTAAAAGATGTTTATTCTTCTATTCAGCCACTACACCTTGTTGGAGAGGAGTATAAGTACAAGAAAATTGGGAGATAGTTCCTCTCTGTCGTAGAAAACTACGGTAAGCGTGACACATATGCTCTTCCAAAATCAAACAATGACACTTTAATACACGTATAAAATTCATTCTCAACCTATGTTACAAAGGCCTTAAAGATAATTTGGATTTGGAACGGGAGAAATAAACTCAAGTATACCATCTATAATCATTAATAAACATTGCAAAGTATTTATATTGAAAACGAGAAATAACATATGTGATGCCCCAGACATCACTATGTAAAATATCAAACTTTTTGCTGCATGACTACCATAAGAGGGAAACAGAAGAGTTTTACTCTTATCTAGTTTACATGTAAAGTAATCAAAAAAAGAAAATTAATCTTTATTACCCAATAAACCAAAGTTCAGTAGAAGAGAAAATTACAACACAGATAGGAAGACTCATATGTTTATGTCAAATGGTACTTTTATTGTTAACAGTCATATAAGCCAAAGATAAACTAAGAAAGAAAAAATGTAGAGGAAAAATCTTCCAACAGTCATATAAGCCAAAGTAAAGCCCCAAGGCCGCTGGTGGCAGTTTCATGACTGCCAGTGACTGATTGTTTCATGATCACCACCTCTAAAAGGTGGTTCACAGCATCATTCTGAAATCTCTCCTTTTCTTCTCTATTGTAATTTTATTTATTTATACATATTTACTAATGATTCAAAATTACTGGGAAGTTTTGCAACAAAACTAATCAGTGGGCAATTTTTTTAGTTGTGTTAAGCTGGAGAGGTACTGTATATTTATCACCTAGAGTTTGTTTGGAGATCTACAAAATCTTTTTTTGTACTTGATTGCTAGAATAATAAAATGAAGATTCATAAATATATATATTTTGGAGTTTTCATATATAGATTTTAGTATAATTTAACCACGGCACATACATCTATAAAAACCCTATATAAAATTCAATTATCTGATTAGCTGTCTACCAAGTTTAGCTAGTGCAGCCTTCTATCCTTTGATAGAAGATGCTTTCCTTCTTTCCTAGCTAGCGAGCTGTGTGAAAATTCACTGGAACCCTCCACTCCCCATGGACTCCTTTGACCAACCTTAAGGCTGTTGAATCCCAAAGTATCATTAATTTCACCAAGTCCTAGACATGTCACTGAGATCTAATTTCTCCCATAGTCAAAAGGTAGAATTCCAATCTTAATCACATATAAGGATAGGGAAAAGGCAACTAAAAATTATTTTGGTAACACCATTTAGAATCTATGAATAGAAGCACTTACATTCCAGCATTTTTGGCAGCATGCACTCCAGCTGGTGCATCCTCAAACACAAGAATATTTTGTGGATCTATTGGTCCACCCTATACAGACAAATTTTCATTAAATGTTCAGGTTTTCATCTTGACACAGCATTAAGTAGCAATAAAAGTGATTGACTGAAGTAAATATTTGACAAATAGGAAATAAGCCTAAACAGTAATACCTCAAATCTTTTGGAAGCTGCCACAAATATATCAGGTGATGGCTTGCCTTGCTTAACTTCTGGGTCATCTCCAAGAACTACATGATGCATCAATGAAAACAGCTCACTGTGCTTTTGTGTTTTCAATTCAAAATGCCGCCTATGAGACCTGTGATCATATCAACATATGCTTGTTAAATAGATCTAGATTTATGCCTGTGTTACAAAGTAAATAGGTAAAATAAATGAAAGAAAAATATTTAAGTAAACAGCTAATACCTTTACCCAAACAATATTTTATGCAATACCCTTCTCAGAGGAGTGGGAAAAAACAAAAAGGAAAAGAAGAAGAAAGTTTACCCGGTAGCCAGGCACATTGGTATCCCATGCGCATGCAAATGTCTAATCAAAAGGCTGGCCCCTGTATAGAAACAACAGATCAAGCTTCATTAAGTGAGATTGCATCATCTTCAATGCATCTCCATCAGTGAGGGTCCGTGAATAATTAAATCAGCATGAAAGCTCCATGCCATTACATAACATACCAACAACCACAACACCACTTACTATTTTTTCTTCCCAATCTTTTTCTCTGTCTAATACTAGCCAAAATGCACAACAGCATGATCCCTCCCAAGCCAAGGCCTTCATATTCTCCACCCTGCTTAGTGTCATAGGGCAAACACCTAGATTACACAACCACACACCCAATCACACCTGTTTGCAACATCGTGCTGCAACCAAGTCTCCCCTTGGCTAATCCCTCACTCCCTATGACTTTTGTGTGTGTTTCATATATTAAATAAAACAAATAAGAGACTTAGAATTTATGGGAACAAAGCCCAACCTTTTTATTAGTGCTCAATAACCAAAAAAAAGGAACCCTACACTATGGTAAATCCCCTACTCAGTCTCCTACAAAACTAAGGAATAATTCCTCAATATCCATAGCCACAATCATAACTGGTTACATGTCTTGGAAGTTAAACATTTGTCTGTCGTTGGACGCCTATCTCAGCAACTCCGTCCTGGTAGTTGCAACCGACACTCGTGATTTAGTCAAGGAACTGCTCCTAAGAACCTTCCCAGGATTCTCACTGATACATCCCCATGTTGTTTCATATAACTTCTATGAACTGGTTCGGATAACTAATGAGGTCTTACAACCATGTCACCAACTGCACAGTTTGGATTCCTGGCTAAACTGACTGAGTTGAATTGTCTTTAGCCGAGCTCAACACAAAGCCAAACTTCTCGTTGCCAAATAGTCTGAACCCCACCTTGCTTTGAGTCTACCTCTAGACTGGACCCCATCTGACCAACACAACCCAAGGCTTAGGCACATGTGCCACATCCCCCAACCTCAGATGCTAAGGGGCTAACACTTACTGTACGTTTCGTTACTGGAATGGAATAAGGTGAGAATAAAATAGTTATTCTCAAATAATATAATAGGATAGAAAAAAAGTTTGAAATTATTATTTTCATATTTGGTTATTGGAATAGAATAAGTTGGGAATTAGTATTCCAATATTTGGTTTGTAGAATAGTATAAGGGATAAGGTGGTAATTTATTAGAATGACTTTTTTGTCCTTATTCAAGAAAAAAGATGTTTTTTCTTATATATATATATATATATTTGATACGTCCTAGAACCAAACTTCGAACAAATTCAAGTCGGGTTGTTTGTCTGATTCCAGTTTTCGTCCTCTGAGCTTTAGATCTTGCACACCACAACTTCAAACAGGAAGTCAGGTGACGACGGAATTTGGTTTCACCGAAAATACTCTGACTCTCAAGTCAATAAGCAGCTTTCTGATAATAGAAGGTGGATGCAGAGAATACAGAAATGAATGTTGGGAGTGTGTTTATGAATGTAGGTATGGAGTGCACTCGAAGAGAGAGTGGCTTTGGATGCTCGTGGAGAGCAACCTCTCTAAAGAGAGAGAGAAAGGAGCATTGAGATGCTCGAGAGTTTTAGAAAGCTTTTGAGAGCTTGAGTATGCTTGAGGGCGTTTAGTGAGCAAGAGAAGGCGTTTGTAGGCGATTGAGAGCGTGCTGTGAGGAGTGAGTATTCATGGCCTTTTATCACCATGGCCCTGGGCTACCTTCCTTATGCAACGAGGCTGGATGCCCGCCTTCTGTGTGGGGATCGTTACATTTCCTGCATAGGCGTGAGCACCATTCCTGGCCGTAACAGTCAAGGAGATGAATCTCCTTCCTTCTGCGCATGGTAACCGTTAGGGTTTCCTTGCAGATTGCTTGTAGATACTCGCTCCTTTCTCCCATAATGCACTCTGATTCTGAAAGGTTACCGTTATAGGGGAGATTGTCTTTAGGAGACCATTGAGGCATGTGTAGGCCGTCTTTGACTTGGGCCGCATTTATTCTAGGCTTCAGCCGGCCTACTTGCCATTTTCCGGTCAATGCCTTCATTGACCATCTAGAGCGCGGCTGGGCCTTTGCTTGATCTGGGCCACTTACTCCTTTTTGGGCTGACCCATTTCTGGCATCCCCATCAATAATATTCTTAATTATTATTTAATATAATATATATTTTTATCATATAAAATACATATTTAATAAATATTAAAATAATTACATGTATAAAAAATATAATCATATAAGATATAATTATATCTTATATAATATTTTTTTAAATAATTATATATTTAATAATTATATATATTTTTATCATAT
>JAOVVI020018635.1:0-10312 GCA_028571085.2 Nepenthes alata
AAAGGTTTCCATAGTTTGATAATACATCTTTTCAGAGGTTTCCATAGTTTGATAATACAGTTCCACGTAGACTTTTCAAATACAAATCATTCGATAAACGTTATAGGATGACAATGTACATTTAAATCATCAAAATTCCAAGTTTCTAACACGAGTTTCCAAATTTTTGTTCTAGGGTTCCCTAGAAAACTTTCGGGCTTAAATCAAACACCAAACACAGGTTTATTCATAAAATCGATGCTATAATTCCAAATACATATACAAAATCATGCATTTAAATGAAACATCCTTAAATTTTGAGCTAGGGTTTGCGATACACGGTCTGGATATGAAACGAAGACAAAACATGAGCTAAATCATGAAATTGGAGCTATCCATCACAGTATATATATACATAAACCTAAACTTTAGTCCAAAAGTCACGAGATTAATCAAATTTTCATGTCAAATGTTACAGAACAAGGTTTTTGGAGCATAAACGATAACATGGAAATATTTAAACGCTGTAAAAATGGTATATAACGTCCGAAGTACACTTGCCTGAGCCCGATCTACCGTTATTTTTACCTGGATTGGAGTGAAACACGTAGATTTATTCCTCTCCTTATCTTTTCCCTCTTTTCTCCTTCTCCTCTCTGCGTTGGAGTCAGCCGAATGTAGCAAAAATCGCATGTCCCCTTTTTATATTTGTCAGGGCACTCGAGCGCGCCTCGAGCGCTCCCCTTTCGCAAAAAAACACTTGATGGGGCGCTTGAGCGCCCATCGAGCACCCTTCTCATTCCTAAGTGCTGCCCCTGCCTTCCCTCGGGCGCCCTTCGAGTGGGCCCTTGCTCAAAATTGGGCCTCACCATGCGCTTGAGCACACAGTGAGCACGGGTCCTCCCTTTGGGCGGCTTCGCTCCTTTTTGCTTCGGTGCCAAATGTTTCACTATACTTAAATCCAAACTTGATTTTTATCAGCATAATTATTCCATAGTCATCACGTTATGGGGTCGGGATCTCACAGCATTGCTGAGTGAGACAAGGGCACTATTGGAGCATGCCCTGGGCGACAAGGGAACAGTTGGAGTGTTTCCTAGGCGACAAGGGCACTGCTTTGGTGCGACACAGGACACCGCTAGGCACGACAAGGAAGCTACTGGGTGCCACAAGGGCATGACATGGGTGGTGCTGGATTGGCTGGGTCGCTGCTGGGGATGACACGGTCACCGCAGGAACGTGGTGGGCGCAACAAGTGCTCTTCTGGTGCGTATTGGGGAGCTGTTTATCATGACAAGGGCATTCCTAAGGAGTGACCAAGGCGCTTCTAGGCGGGACAATGACGTTGCTGGGGCACAACACCGGCGCGACACCAGCACTGCCGTGGGCGATGAGGGAGCTGTTGGAACCCGAAAAGCACGACACAGAAGTTGTTGGGAGTGACAAGGAATCAGCATGGATGTGACACCAACGCTGTTGGGCATGACAAGGAAGCTACTAGGAGTGACACCGATGCAACAAGGGCATTCCTAGGAGCACTGCTGGGCACAACAAGGGAGCTGTTGGTGCACAACAAGTGACGCGGGTACCGTTGGGAGCGATAAGGGATCGGCATGAGAGCGACACTAGTGCTGCTGGGCGCAACATGGGAGCTACTGGGTGCAACACCGACATTGGTTGGCACGACAACGGTGCTGCTTGAGCACAACAAGCAACAAGGGACTAGGACGGGCGCAAAACTAGTGCTATTGGACGTGATAATGGAGATGCTAGGCGCGGCACCATCGCGACACCAACACTGCTTTGCGTGACACGGGAGCTGCTGGAGCACGACATGCAACGTTGGTGCTACTAGGAGCAACAAGGGACCAACGCTATTGGGCATGACAAGGGAGCTGTTGGACACAACATTGGTGCGACACCAGCATTGTTGCGTGCGACAAGGGAGCTGTTGGAGCACGACAAGTGACGCAGGTGCCGTTAGGAGCGACCATGGACCGACACGGGCACAACACCAGCGCTACTGGGCACGACAAGGGAGCTACTGGGCGTGACAAGGGCATTCCTGGGGTGCGACATGGACGTGATACTAGCATTGCTCTGCCTGACTAGGGAGCTGCTACAGCACAAGGGACAAGGGACCAGCATGGGTGAGACACTAGTGCTACTTAGCGCGATAAGGGTGCTGCTGGAGCCCAACAAGCAACAAGCGACCGGCACGGGCACAAAACCAGTGCTACTAGGTGAAACAAGGGAGATGCTAGACATAGTACTATCACGACACCAGCACTACTTGGAATGACAACGGCACTACTGGAGCACGACAAGCGACGTGGGCGCTACTAGGAGCCACAAGGGACTAGCACGAGCACAACACCAACACTGCTGGGCACGACAAGGGAGCTGTTGGGCGCAACACTGGCCCGACACCAGCTCTGTTGGGTGCGACATGGGATCTGCTAGAGCAAGACAAGCGACACATGTGCCGTTAGGAGCAACCAGGGATCAACACGGGGGCCACACCAGCCTTGCTGGGCACGACAAGGGAGCTGTTGGGCGCGACAAGGGGATTCTTGGGGCGCAACATGGGGGTGACATCAGCATAGCTTGACGCGACAAGGGAGTTGCTACAGCACAACAAGCAACAAGGGATCGGCACAGGCGTGACACCAGTGCTGCTGGGCACGACACCTACGAGACACCAACACTTCTGGCCACGACAAGGGAGCTACTGGAGCACAACAAGTGACACGGGCACTACTGGGAGCAACAAGGGATAGGCACGGGTGCGACACAAGCGCTACTGGGCGCAACACCGGTGTGACAAGGGCATTCTTGGGAGCACTACTGGGCACGAGAAGGGAGCTGCTAGAGCATAAGAAGCAATGCAGACACCGCTAGGAGTGGCAAGGGATCGGCACGGGGGCGACACTAGCACTGCTAGGTGCAACAAGGGAGCTGCTGGGCATCACACTGGTTTGACAAGGGCATTCTAGGGGCACAATACCGGTGTGACACATGCACTACTGGGCACGAAAGGGAGCTACTAGAGCACAAGTGACAAGGGACAAGCACGGGCACGATAATAGTGCTGCTAGGCACAACAAGGGAGATGCTAGCGTGACACCGGCATGACACCTGCACTACTGGGAGTGACAAGGGAGCTTCTAGAGCATGGCAAGTGACACAGGTGCAATTGGGAGCGACAAGGGAGTTGCTTGGCATGACACCGACACAACAAGGTCATTCCTGGGGCATTACACCGGCACGACACCAGTACTGTTGAGCGCAATAAAGGAGCTATTGGAGTATGACAAGCAACACAGGCGCTACTGGCCGTGATAAGGGCATCGGTGGGTGGCGATAGGGGCGCGATGTAGGACATCAGTAGGGTGCATTGTGGGGCACGACAAGATCGTGACATCGGCATTACTGGGCACACAATAATGCCATGGCAGTTGCGTGATATGGTCAAATCGGATTATTGTTGGGGCGCGGTAGGGACTGGCCCTAAAAAGGTAGGGACTTGGCCGACGGTGCTCCGTTCTATTTTGTTTTGATTATCCTACCTTGAAAAGTTAGTGGTATTCGCAGGAGCATCCCAGGGGTAATGCGAAGTGGGTGGATAGTGCAGGGGTGGCCATCCGTCCCCTAAACTATGTTTTTTTTTGCATAGTTGCTTGGCGTAGGGGGAGGGACGAATAGGAGCAACGTAGGTCTGAATCTCAGTGGATCATGGCAGCAAGGCTACTTTGCCACTTACAATACCCATCGCATATTTAAGTCATTTGCAAAGGATTCAACACGCCGCTCGATGGAAATTATACTTCTAGGTGGTTCACGTGTTGCATCCGCTGTGGAGGCTTGGCCAACGACATGTGCCCTTGGCTGCTAGGCCCCTACTACTGGTCGACAAACGAGCGGTGAGCATATGCGTTGCTTCTGGTCTGAATTCTTACTTCGAGGAGTTCAGTCATAATCCAGCACACGGTAGCTTCGCGCCATTGGATTTTTAACTAAGCATGAAGACCAATTGTGTGAATTAACAATTCCTCTCATACTAGGTTGAATTACCATCACGACACTATCATTAGTAGGGTAAACCTAACTTGTCTCATGACAGTCTAAACCCACCTCACGTTCCCTATTAGTGGGTGGACAATCCAACACTCGGTGAATTCTACTTCATAATGATAGGAAGAGCCGACATCGAAGGATCAAAAAGCAACGCCGCTATGAATGCTTGGCTGCCACAAGGATCGTCAGGCCTAACAGATTATTAGGCTTCCACAAGGATCACTTTTCTGACACCTCTAGCTTCAAATTTTGAAGGTCTAAAGGATTGCTTGGCCATGCTTTCATGGTTCATATTCATAATGAAAATCAAAATCAAATAAGCTTTTACCCTTCTATTCCACACAAGATTTCTGTTTTCGTTGAGCTCATCTTAGGACACCTACGTTATCTTTTAAAAGATGTGCCACCCCAGCCAAACTCCCCACCAAATGATGTCCTCCACTTGGATCAGCCCACTGGGCGAGCCTTGTGTCCAAAAAGAGGGGCCATGCCCCGCCTCCAACTCACAAAGTAAGTAAAAGAGGGGCAATATCCCGCCTCTCCTGTTTTGGCCCATCTTGCCTCATTGTACTTCGGTATCAAATTTTTCATCATACTTAAGCCCAAACATGATTCTTATCTACATAATTAATCCGTAATTATCACATTTTGGGATTGGAATCTCACACTCTCCCCAATTTACAAAAATTTCATCCTCAAAATTTAACAATCCTTAAATTTTCAAAATCAAGGAACCTTTTTAATGTCTCCAATTCATTTCTAAATCAGAATGGTTATCTGAGAAAACCATAAACATCAGAATTGTTCTGATCCTCATTATTTGATGCGTCCTTTCCATATCCAAATCCACTAAGTCTGAAGGCAAACTTATTTCATTAACCACTTTTCTAACTTAATTGTAAACTTTAAATAAGCGAAACGCCTCATTTCATTTATTCTAAACCTCAAGATTGAGCATTTCCTCTGAACATTAACTTAAATCTTATTATATACACAGATTCATCACTCATCTACTACATGCTTTGATCATTCATCAAGTTCAATTCATCCAATTACAATTTGTTATTACGCCAATTCAACTTAGCTTTAAATTCCTTCATCAAGCTTGGTTTAAGTTCTGATGTAAGTTCGAAGTCACGATTAGACTTCAAAAGCAGGATACCTTACATCTTTTTTTTTTGGTAAGTAATTAATTGCATTAAAATTTAAAGTATCTATATAAAATACTATGTTTTTAAACCAAGTGTTTTGCCGACTTGGGTGAAGAAACATAGAAACAGGGGGGGTCCCCTAAAACTATGACAAAAGTCATTAAAAATAAGGGTACAATAATTATTCGATCATTGTAGCGATAAAATTCCACCGGCCAGAGTGAATGGAGGAATCACCTCATTTTAGCGATAATCATTGTAGCGATACCTTACATCTTCATTTTGTTGGTATGTCCTCAATTCGACATTTTCATAAGACGCATATTCATTTCTGAACGCCAAAATCATGCGGTAATCATGATTAAAATTGCCCTCAAGATATCCATATTACGAGAATAATTCTCACAGATCCTCAAGTTACCACAGAACAAGAAGTCCTAATTATAGCAGTCACAATAGGTTCAACACAATTTTAGATCGTTACCTAAAATCTGAAGTCCTTTACAATGAACAATCTCAAAATCTCAAAGTCCCATACCAATGAAACAACTCCCACAAGCCCTAAAATCGTAGCAAGATTAGAAACTACTATTTATACAGTTACCACGAGTTCTTATTTTTTTTGATAAGTCAGTTACCACGAGTTCAATGTGGCTTTGGATTCATCGCCCAATTTAATACCTACACACTTAGCAACTTGAAGACCTTGTCGGTATATTAATGAGTCACCTGATTCAACCCAGACATGTCATTTGAAATCACCATGGGTGGATCATTTTAAAACAAGACCACAGGGCTTTTTATTTCCAATTTCATGACTTCCACACTTCAGACACAATTTGTTTCCAAATTTAGGAATGCAACACCCTATTACTCCAAGCAATTGAGCCTATCCATAGGTTCACTATCAGTACCAAAGCTATTATGACTGAACGAATCCTAATCCTTATAGGACCCTCCATCAGATACATATAGAACTTAAATCATCTAACTTATGTAGAAATTACGACAAAGTCTCCTAGGCTTTTAGACCAAAACTAAATATACAACCAGCATATAATATGTACAAGCACACAACTAATCAAATACCTTACTTTTTCTACAACATGCATTCATAGGATCACAAACTGCCATATCATCCATGGTTTCATGGCTTCAACACAAAACATTTTGTGTAACATTTCAAATTCATAAGGACATTCCATCTAGGACCTATTCAAATTCAAAACATCAAAATAATGCGGAAGTAACTAATTCCATAAGTCAACTTGCGGAAGCAAGAAAAGAACACACATCATGATATAACATTTTTCACATTATCATAATATAAAATGCTCTTTTCAAAATGCTAGCTACAAGAATAAAAAATCCTTTGATCCACCGACGTCCTTCAAGGTCTTCAAAACTTATGAGCTTTCCCTTCTTCTAACAAGATCTGACTTCGATCCTTTTCATCCTTTTGCTTATCTGGAGGATAACAGACAGCAAGGAATGGGCTTAACAGCTCAGCAAATATATCCAAAATAGTGAAAATATACATTTTTACATATATACAGAACATACACATGCTTTTAGAAGAGAACTTAAAAGGGATGCGAGAAAATCATGCATGCAGGCGAGAGAATAGAAGTATAAATACAACGCACAATACTAGGAAACCTATTACGGTGCAGAATACTAGAACACCTATTGCAATGCAGAGTATCAAAAAACCTATTGCGATGCAGAGTACCAGGAAACCTATTGCTTTCAAATTCTTAGTTCCTTATTCAGAATTCGGTTCAAAGTCCATATTTCAGAACAGTAACCTAGTCCTCAATTCAGAATCCATATTTCAGAACATTACCTAGTTCTTAGTTCTAAATTCATATATCAGAACATTACCTAGTTCTTGGTTCAGAATCCATATATCAGAACATTACCTAGTTCTCGGTTCAAAATCCATATATCAGCATATTACCTAGTTCTTGGTTCAGAATCCATATATTAGAACAGTCAGTTTCCTTTTTAAATCTATTATTCTCCATACTTTATATCCCGAGCACAGGATAGTTTCTGTTCAGTTTAGTCATTACATACACTCCATACTTTACATCCCGATGGCAGGATGATTCTTATTCAGTTTAATCATTTACAAACCCTCCATAATTTACATCTCGAGTGCAAGATGGTTTCTGTTCACTTCAGTCTTTACATACCCTTCATACTTTACATCCCGATGGTAGGATTATTTCTATTCCTTTAATCTTTACATACCCTCCATATTTTACATCCCGATGGCAGGATGATTTCTGTTCAGTTTAATCTTTACATACCCTCCATACTTTACATCATGAAGGTTGGATGATTTCTATTCAGTTTGATTATCTATTATTCAGTGCAGTTCTGATGCCTATTATTCAGTATTTCGATGCAGTAACCTAAGGACGAGGTCATGGACTAGCTATACGGGAATCCTACTAATTTACATAACTGAAGATATTTTTGTCCTTATTTCATTAGCCTCAACTCTCTGTACCTCGAAAACCATTCCAATTCATACGACTAAACCTTCAGTCAGTTTTAGAATTCCATTATAACTTAACAATACAGTCTCAGATTAATCCTCAATTGACACTTCCATTCACAAGATTCACACCTTTGAACATCCAGTCACTTAAGAACACCTCTATAACTGAACAATACGGTTTACAGTTTAATCCATATGTACAAATTCAGTCCAACCTATACAAGTAACTCTTTAGATAACCTCAAAACACCTCAGACGCTTAACAGTATATTCCTACGTGACTTTTTTTTATTAAACTTTAATCAGTAATTCTTCAGATAGCCTCAGAACATTCTAGAAGATTAATAGTGTATTTCTATTGGACTTTTTAGACTAAATCTTAATCGATAATCGTTCAAATAGCTCCAGAACATCTCAGAAGTTCTATAGTATATTCCTGTGGGACTTTTCAGACTAAGATTACCTCATAATCCTTATCATATTATAGAGTCACGAATACACCTCTAAATTTAAGGAACTAAAGCATCAAAACCCTAATTTCTCGACCTAGGGCTTCATGCGAAGCTATCAGACCATAATCGGACACCCTACGCATGTACAGTCAGGAAACGGAAGCCCTATATTGTGATACATACCAATAAACTTAAAATCTATCCGATTAATTTACAGAAACATGCTTCGTATGCATTAAATAGGGAGAAATAGTGATTTAGAGTATAAATACATTTTTACAGATATAGAAAAGATGTAAAACCAGAGGGTAATGTCCGGGGTACACTTACCTTAGCCTGCTCTACTGTTATTTTTATTCGGATTTGATCGGAAGTGGCAGATCTCTCCTCTTCTCTTCCTTTTCTTCCATTCCTCCTCTCTTCCCTTCATGTGTTTTGCCGGTTCTACTGCTGCCCATGCCCTCTCTCCCTCAAAATCCTCTTTTTAAAGAAGGAAAAGGAGGGTCATGTGCGTGCCACATGACGAGCACTCAAGCACCCGTCAAGCAGCCATTGAGCGCCCAGGCGCACAAATCAGCATCCGGGTTGGCGCTCTAGCACTGCTTGAGCGCACCCATCGTAAGCCCATCCCGCTCCTGTGTTGCCTCGGGCGACCAGCGAGCGCATGCTCCAGCAAAATGGTGCCTTCCCGGTGCTCGAGCGGCCATCGAGTGGTGGCCCCCTTTCATCTACCCTCTTTGCCAACTTTAGCTAATATTGCTTCGGTATCCTTTTATCCATTATTCTTGAACCTAATTATGACCATTTCTACTTAAACACCCCATAATGATCAGATTTTGGGATTGTAATCTCACACTCTCCCCCACTTATAGAGATTTCATCATTGAAATTGAATGATCCTTAAATTTTCAGAATCAAGGAACCTTCTTAATATCTCCAATTCATGTCTAAATCAGGATGGTTATCCCAGAAAACTATATACTTTAGAATTGCCTTGATCCTCACTATTTGACATGTCCTTTCCAGATCCAAATTCACCAAGTATGAAGGCAATTCTATTTCGTTAACCACTTTTCTAACTTAATTTCGAACCTTAAACAAGCAAAATGCCACATTTCATTGGTATGTCATCAAGTCGACATTTTCCCGTATTACCAACTCCATCCAGTACACTCAGATTACACAACAACTATGACTTTACTTATTTTAAAATGTCCACATCAAGAAAATGACTCCTATAAATCCTCAAACCACAACAGGATCGGAGATTACAATTACACAATCACCACATATTCGAAGTGGTTTTTGGTTTATTATACAACTAATAATTCCAACATTTCAGACGCGATCCGGTTTCCTAACTTAGGAATACTCAGTCTATTGGCTTAAACATCAGATCCTACCCATAATTTCTTAAGCTGAAACTTCCAGTTGCTAATTCTGACTTATAAAGGAGTAATTCATACTTAGAATTCTTTTACCTCTTAACCCCAGGTATCTGTTTACAGATGACGCAACCGAGGTCGTCACCCACTTAGACTGAGGGTATTCACCTATTTTGATCCTGAAATAACAAGATCCTAACCTTTCCCAACAAATTTATGCTATTAAAGTGGTTTTTCACCTACATAGCATTCATTCCTCCAACTCATACAGCCGATTACTCTCTGCAATTCACAATATCCTTAAAAGAACATATATATCAAGAGATAATCCAAAATTTACTAGGTGAGGGTAACATAATATGCAATTCAAGAAAGAGTACACAAATCTCCCAACTTAAACAAAACAGAAATCAAACTCCTCAAATGAGAAAATACCTTCATTCATGCTTGGGAGGGCCTCATCGTCTTGAATTGTTACCGTGAGTGCCTTGATTACTATTAGTCTCCTTGGTTGAGGATAATTCTTGGCCAGGTGACCTTGCTGACCACAATTAAAGCAGGCCCCCGTTGCTTTATAACAGATCATCCTCAGATGCTTTCTTCTGTATTGCACACAGTCCACCTTAGATTCTTGAGGACCAGTCACTGATTGAACCTCGATAATACTCTTTCCTTTGTTTTCTATCCTTGCCCTTTTTGATGGCTCAGAAGGTTCCAAACTCAGCCCTGCGCTAGTATTCATCCAGCTAGCTGCTCTCT
>JAOVVI020018636.1:0-10311 GCA_028571085.2 Nepenthes alata
CTTGTTGCCTTGGGGTTGATCGTATTGGCATTGGCAGTTCTAAGAGTTTCTGTCACAGAGAAAGCAGTTTTGCGCAGAACACTTGTTTTCAGAAAGCGTGATTGAGAGTCTGATTGAAAGCCTGTCCTTAATGGTGAATCAGGGGTCTCTCTTATGGTTGAGAGGACGATCCTCCTTTCTTGGAAAGAGCGATTACCTCCGTGATCTGTTGGCTGGCTTGCCTTCTGGAGCAGATGCCAGTTGCCAAGTTGATCGTGATAGTTTCCTTGTGAGGCGGCCAACAGCTTTCCAAGCCGGTCACCTTCCTCCTGAGAATATTACCGTTGGAGTGCCCCAATTGGCAAGGAATTGGAAAAATCTTGCACCTTCCTTATGTGAAGGGTGCCAATTTTGTCAATGCCCTTTTTGTGCCAATTGGGATCGTGAAAAATGTTTGGAAAACTGTTGTTGGCCGCCTGATGAGTCGTGGGCCCAAACGGATCAGGCCTAGTTCTATAGAAAAGCCTCTTTGGGGCCCAACGTGTCGTGCGCGGGCGGCCAACGTTGAGTTGACCGTCTGCGAGCAAGTTGGCCGCTCAGACGGTCAATGCCAGCGTTGACCGTCCTGAGCCTTTTAGTCTCTGGGCCCGTTCTTTAACTAGGCCGTCAAAGTGTTGACCGTCCTTCTTAAGCTTCCGTTAACCTTTTGGGCCAGCCCATTTTTAGTATACCCATCAATAACAATGATAAGAATAATGACGACAAGAATGACAATGAAAGATTTGATCTACCGAAGAATATGAGGCAGAGTACATAGTATTATGGCTTTTGTTTTTAGTTGTGAAGATGAACAAACTAATTTATTTGAAGATAAGCTAGAAAATTATTTTAGAGAATTTAAGAAGTCTGAAAAATTATTTAGGGGGTATCTAAAGGTCTAAAGAATGAACAAGTTAATTAACTACAAATTAATAAAATCAAAAAAGAGATATAAGAATATAGTACCAAATTAGAACATGTTGAAGGCAAATATGAAGAACTTGAAAGGATTAACAAGTGAATAAATCAGGACTTTAGAAACTAACTTGGGAAAGGCCAAGAATGATCTCAAAAATGGCACAAAAATACTTAAACATATGTTCAGTTTAAAAAATACAGCAAAAAAATAAAAAAAAGGTCTTAGCTTTATAGAGAATATGTCAAAAAGCATCAATTTTTTTTTTCTCGTCGCCGGACCCACGCACATGTTGTGCTTCTGCATGGTCTTCATATGCTTAGATTTCTCGTCACTTACTTGATGCACATTACTGTACAAATTGCACCTAATGTGCCCCCATCTTGCACTCGAGCATATTCGTTTTAGTACAACAGCACCTAAATCTAGTGATTATCACTACTTCGTTTGTCTTGTGCACCAAAAGCATGCCTGTCGGACGTACATGTAGATCTAACTATTTATTCTTGCACTAAACAAGCGCCAATATTTCTTTTTCACTCTCTGTGCTTTTTTCGTTCCACATCACATGGCTTTCTCTCTATTTGCCCACAAATCCTCCTGATTTTCTCTCCTGCTCCTTTTTAAGGCGGGTCTAATGTATTTCCTTCTCCATTCCTTCTCTCCCACAAGCTATTTTGTCATCTTCACATGTTACGACTTGGATCTTAGATTATGTTGATTTCTCATCTCATTTTGTGGTATTTTGCATGAAAATTCTCAAAATCTTGTTGGAAGTTATTGTTTTGGGAGGATTTGGTTGTAGATCTAAACTTTTTTCAAAGAGTATAATTTCAGGTAGTCCAATTTGAAACTCACCCACGTTTGGCTTTCCCTTTTGCACGTCATTAGAGTGTTATCTGTTGAGATTTGTAGGTATTTTTTATTCATCCCTTGTCTTGGTATATTTAGGTTTAGTTTCATGTTATTTCATGTATATTATGTCAAATTTGTATTTTACTAGTTATTCTTCTAACGTTACTTTTAGATAGTAATTTCTAATAAAGTTTGTGGCAAACGACCTCGTATAACACCATCTCATGAGTGTAATTGGTTTGTAGACTCTTTTGCATAAGAGCTTAGTAGAAAACACGTGCCATAGGCAACTTTCTTTAGAAAAAGAAGTAAATCTTGTGTCTCTCGCCCCCTCCATTTCATCTATTTCTACTTATTGACACTAGGAACAAGAAGTATAATAAGGTGTCTCCCAGCCCCTCCTTATTCAAGAGTTTTACCCAAAATTTCACAATATTGATAGACTCAATTTTCTTTTTCATTTTTCAAAAGGTTGGACTTTACGGGTGGCTTTAAAAGAATTGACCGTATCTTTCATAATAACAACTCAAAATTTCATGATATTGATCGCTTCCTTTTGAGATGCATCCGTTGTTGAACCGTAGCGATTCGGGTGCTAATTGAACTACCTTTTTGAGACAAAAGGGGAAAGTATTTTATGTTTTAATTGAATTATTATCTTGTTATAGCTGTATTATATTTCTTCTTACCTTGTTACTCTTCAAAACTGCTACACTTTACTGCTCTTTGATAATTTCTATAGTACTTGTTGATTTTTGCTCCGTATTTAGTGTTCATACTATATATTTCTTATATTTTTTGCACTAACCATATCTGATTGGGAAAACTTGGTGCACAATTCTTAGAAAGTTCTATATTTTAGTAACATTGAATTTTTATATTTTAGGAGTATATTTTTTGTACATAGATTCTATCTTGGTGATATCTGAATCCGTGATTCATACATTTTATAGTATTGTCATATAAGGAGATTTTAACATGAAATTGTCAAGGAGAAAGATTATTAAAAATATCTTATATTGACGTATTTTAAAACTAGAAAAATAGGTTACTTGAATGACTATCAAACTTCAATAATGACTTACACTAGATAAACACTTATACCATGCAGGAGCGTAATTCGTTTAGTGATGTCACGCCCAATGCATACCAATGCTGCATATGAAAAGATTGTGTCACGGAGACCCTGCCTAATGAGCATCTATTCCACGAATGAACGCGATTGATCCATAATACTTGCACATGATAAGCATGTGTTTCGCATATAAGCCTACGTGGTGCACATGTGATGCCTTACTAATGCCTTTGCACTTAATAAGCACTTGTGCAATGCGAGTGCTAAAGCACTACTTATCTTTCATTACATGTTTCTTTACTTATTGTCAATCCATTCTATAATTGCTTCTCCTTTTCTAAACCTAAAATCATATAGATTGAGCTGGATGATTTTCATTTTTTGTACAATTTTGCAATGTACATGATGAGTCATGCAAAAACTTTATCAAGAGCTATGATTCGTCTAGTTTTTCACCATACAACCCATTGGATCATAAGTGATCATGGAATTAAAATCAATGTTAATCTAAAAAATTTTCCATTTTGCATAATATTACATGTACAACACTATTTGAACAAAGGTTATTAAGAGTTCTTTGATTAATCACATTTTCCACTGCAAACCCCTTAGGTCTTAAACAATCACATGGTTTACAATATAGTCGAATAGATGACCATGCCTTTTTGGCAACTTTATGATGTGCACAATGTAATTTGCGCATAAATTATCAAGAGTCTGTTTTTTTAATTTTCTCATTTTGTACCATGTAACATTGTTGGTCATAAGTGATCATGTGGTTAAAAATATTGCTAAATGAAAAATTTTACTTTTTTGTGCAATTTTTGTAATGTTCAAGAGTTTTGTACAAATTTTATTAGGAGTTCTCTAATTTATTTTGTTTTCCACCACATATTCAATTGAGTCATAAGTGATCATATAGTTTAAAATAAGGCAAATTGAACGACTTCACTATTTTATAAAATTTGAAACGCATGAAAGTTATTGGAAGTTTTCTGATTCATTTTGTTTTTAATAGTAAAACTTCTTTTGTCAGTAAAGCTCATGTAGTTGAAAGCAAGGCCAAATAGATGATTTTACTCTAAATGTAATTTTGCTACGTACATGATGTGATTTGAGAAAAAATGTTATCAGCAACTCTTCAATTCGTTTCATTTTCTACGGCATAATCCGTTAGATCATAAGTGAACATGTGGTTAAAAGTAAGATCAAATGGATGATCTTAACTATTTGTAGAGTTTTATGGCGTGCACAACCTAGTTTTTATACAAGTTATCAAAAATTCTCTGATTGTTCTCATTTTCTACACCATAACCATTTGGATCATAAATGATCATGCAGTTAAAAATAAAGCCAAATGGATGACTTCACATTTTTTCACAACTTAGTGATGTGCACGACATAATTAGCACAAAAATTATTGTGAATCTCTACTTTCTTATTTTTCAACATATAGCCTTTTGAGTTTTAAGTAATCATGTGGTTCAAAATATGCCTAACGAAGGACTTTACTTTTCACTACAATTTTGCAACATGCATAACACAATTTGTGTAAAAGTTATCATGAGTCCTCCTATTTATTTTGTTTTTCACCGCCTAGCCCCTTAGGGCTCAAGTGATCATACAGTTGAAAATAAAGCCACATGGACAATTTCTCAATTTTTGCACACTTTTTAACTTGCACAACCCAATTTGTATAAAAGTTGTCAGGAGATTTTTGATTTATCTCGTTTCTATCATATAATTCATTGAGTTATAAGTAATTATATAATTAAAAATAATGTTGAACAAACTTTACTTTTTAGCATAATTATGTGACATGCAAGACACAATTTGCGCAAAGGTTCGAGTAATAATTATTTTTATATAGTCAAATGTCATATATCACTACTTATAACCTATGAGTAGATCAAATTACATATTATTTTCTATAGTTAAATACAAAGTTTATGACCCATTGATATTATATTCAACATTTGATTTGCAAATAATATCATAGGATATATCTGAATGTGTATTATTAATTCTTTATAATAGTTCTTATTTAATTAAATTAAAAAACTGCACATCAAAATACAATTGCTTGAATTTTTTGTCATGTCTCAAAAAATAAATCACCCTTAACAAAATCAAGGTTGAGTTTTCATCAATTTGTCAACAGATAAAAAACATGCCAGAATATATGTATAATGATTTTAGAATTTTGATAACATTTACAACATAAGTTTTCCAAAATTTTATAAAATGGGAATCAACTAGTATACATACAAGATATAATAAAAACAAAATAAGTAAATATCACATGTATAAATATTTGGGCAAGAAGTGATTAGAGATTTCAAAAAATCTCAGTAACAACAAAGAAAAATATGAGTTTAGATATACTTAAATTCACTAAAAAAAATAGGTTGAATTCACTTAAAATTAATTTGAATTCACTTTCTCTTTTCTTTCTCTGCTACTCTCTCTTTTCCTATCTTCTTTCTTTTCTCGTAATTTTGCCAAAAAAATAAGGCAAAATTAAGCTAATGGTGTTTTTATAACAAATTAATGTACATGTGCCGATCTGATACGGATTAGCTGCAAAGGCTTTGTTAAACCTACGCACAAGCACCCAACGGGTATCACCTGAGATGCCAACATTCTATACTAAATATACACGCGTGCCTCTTATAGTCATTTCTGGCATGGCAATTTTATTTAAAATATGCCTTTGTTTGGATTAGTAGTACATCAAGCGCTACTCAAACCTAAATTATTTTGATTTAAAACTTAATTTTTTAATCCAAATTCATGATTAACCTTGAGATTTGTCAATTTATTTAAATTTAATATCTTTAAAATAAATCTTGATGTTTGGGTCATAGATGACTCAAGGTCTTTTGCCTATTCTCGTGAGAGATCTTGAATTTGCTCTCAAGGTAGACGACTACCCTCGGCAGGGTGCAGGCTGATCTCAGCTCCACTTGTCCTCTATTTTTGCTTTTTCCCTTTTGCCTTTGCATAAAAAAAAAATTAAAATTGAAATGTTATAAAGAGGCATTTTTATTTTGACTCCAAAGGGTTCTTGTAAAGTAAGCCAGAGGATTGTCATGTTGGCGCAATATAAAGCCATAACAGATGAAGAACTCGATGACAAATAGAGCTGAAAAATTCAGGAAGAGCCAAAACGAAAATGGTGAAACTGTCAATGGTCGGCTGACAGTATCATATCTTAGACAATTTTATTTCTTGATGTGTTGTCCCTTTGAATTTGTCTTTACAAGATTTTAATAAGGTCACCTTAAACGTACTTAGTGATATTAGAAAATATTGGACTGTTTTTCTTTAGTTATTCGTGTTTTCTTACTAGATTTTGCCTTGGCAAAGTTTTATTTAGTCTAATTATTTGTGTGTGGACATTCAAAAGGAAGTGCTACAAATGGTGGAAGACCTCTTAATTTCCTACCTGTTCAATTATTTCACTTCTTGGATTTACTGGATGATAAAATTTTATATGGATTCATTTGCATTGAGGGTGACTAAATGGGCCTAGTGCTGGAGCGGACTATGCCGGCCCACACGGTAGGGAGCCCATAGGAGAGGGCCGCTGAACGGTCAAAGTGTCGTTATTTGGAGTGTGAAAATTAAATATTAAAAAAATCTATATATACCTTCTTTATACTCAATAATCTCACTACTTTTTATTCTTTTATAGTCTAATAAGTGATATTAGATCAACTTATTGATCTATTTATATTATTTTTATTAATTTTTATATATAATTTATACATTAATATTGTTATTTTATAAAATAGTTGTTAGTTATGAAATATAATGTTTTTAGTTTCAAAAATATAGGAAGATATAAAAATTAGTTTGATACTTTTATATTGGTTATATTGCATGCACATACTGATAGTGATTTAAAATATTAGAATCACAATCAAATTTTGGCCTAAATATCAATACTATTCCTTTTAGTTCTGACTATTCTAAGAAAATATTCCAATAATATATGATAATTTTTTAAAATTAAATAAATAAATAATAATAAATAGACCATTTATAAAAAAAAATATGTATATATATAATAGATTATATGGGTAAAAGTTTGAAGGGTATAGGACACTTAAAAAGATATATAAAAAATCTAAGAGATGATAATTACTATTAATTTAAACTGAACTAATACTTTCATGTGATGCTGGGTTAATTGTTTCTCAATATGATCAACGACTAGATTAGAAGGAACCAGTAGAATATATAATTCAGTCGGAGAATTTTTTTACCTATGAATGAATATTAAAGTTTAAAATATATGTGCAAATATATTTACAACCTAAATATGTAAAACATTTAGACATACTGTTAAGGTAAAATTATTTTTTTTATAATTTAAATAAGAATTAATTTTAAAATTAATACTTTAAATAATAATTTTATTATTATTATTTAAATTATTATTATTTTAATTTTAAATGATGAATTATTTCATACAAAAAATACATGTCATATTATTAACTTTTGTATAAAAATTATTATACAATTTATTCATCCTTATATAAATAAAATAAAGAATATTTTACTTATTAAAATATCTTCTTTTTTAAAGTAGTAATTCATGATATTATACTGACAAAACAAATTAAATTATAAAAAGATAATTATTGACAGTAGAAGAAAATAAGACTCAACGAGTCAGATGGTAAAGACTCATATTCTTTTCATTATATTTTAACCATTTTTCACAACAAAAATATCTTAGTGGTTGAGTCGATCACAAATATTGATTGAAAATTTATTAAAATGATTAAACAGTTTTCAAAATCATTTTATTTTGTTACCGATAAATTTACAATTATCTATTAAAACAATTGAGATTTAATGTTAAGTCATGTTATCATTTTCTACCATAATTATATTTTTTTGTGAATGCTATGACTTCTATTATCAGCAATAGAGATAAATATATCATATAAAATTTAAATAAATAATTTTAAGTAAACAATAAAATTATTAAAAATAGTATATTAACTAATATTATATTTAATTATAATATTTAGAAAAAAAATTTAAAATATTAAAAAAACTTTCAATGCTAGCTTACCTCGCCAAAATTATAAGCCATCATGTGAATCTATGTGGAGATATATATATATATATATATATATATATATATAGCTTAAAAACTTTTATACTAACATAAAGTTGACGGACAGCACAAAAAAAAACAAAGGTTCATATTTTTGGTACCCACATATAATATATAGCTTGTATGTATCACAATAAATACTAGAATCGTCCATTTCAATAAAAGAAACAAGTGATGGAAGAAATAGCTAATGAGATTTGCTTTTTTATTATGGGCTCAATGTGGAATGCATTGATTAGTAATAATATAATATCAACTAAACTTCTTCGTAACTTATAATCATATTACATTTTTAACATTGCAAGTAGCAGTTCAAAGTTTTAGATTTTTGATTGATAGAAGGCCAATGAGTATAAGTTTTTGGTGCTCACATTAATGGCATATGACTTCTTAGTCTTACTAATAAATACATCGTCATCAAAGTTAGGATTCAATGTTGGGAGGTTGAGTAGTGAACAAAAAAATAAGTAGGATAACATTGATGACTACATATATAAATATCCTTTTTAAGGATTGATTTAATATAAAAAATTATGTTAAAAATTTAACCATTTTAAATTTTAATAAAAAATATAATTCTAAAAGTAGTAATGGTGAAAATATAAGGTCTAAAAACAATCGAGTTATTATTAGATTTGTTTATTATTTTAAAGCCATGCCAAGCATGGCGAAGCCCATAGGTACGTTCGGCCCAACACAAATAGGCTACGTACTGTGTTGGGTTGGGATATATGTCACATGTCGTGCCTAGACAACATGTTTATACTCGTGCAACATGGATAAATGGATTGCGCCCATCTAATATGGTATATTTAGCATCACTATCTATATTTTCATATTTTATGAAGGTGGATGAATGCATCTAATGTGTCCCTGGATCCGGGTTATTGTATGAATGAGGGAGCCACTCAATTTTTCACTATGAGTCGAATTAAAGTGAGTCTGATCTCCATCCCTACTAACATTGGTCCTACGCACCTCAAATAACGAATAAGAGATCAAAAAGTTGGCAAAATTCACTATCTGGTTTATCGTTCGACGCTCAAATCAAAAATCTTTCTTAAGAAATAAAAAGATACGATAATGTAGAGGAATGTAATAGTGCACATATGCGGGGAATATGAGAGGAGGATTGAACTCCTATAATGCATTCGACAGAGAGTGGCTTTGAGAAAGTCAGAGTGCAAGGCCTCGATGTGCTACACTCAGGGAGTGGCTTTCAAAATATCAAATAGTGAGAGAGTTGTTTCTAGAAAAAGAGTTTGATTCTTTCTGAGCTCTTGTCAATTGATTGGGATCAATCCCCTTTGAAGCAGAGGAGAGGGATATTTGTAGGTGTAGCCACTTGTAGCATTGATGCCAAAACAGGTGACAGGTGTCTCACCAGGATTTGCCGGCCGTTGGGCGTTGACGGGAGCCACCATTGCCACGTTTCCCCTTATGGAGGTGATGTGACCGCAGTTGGTTGTGACCAACAAGGGTCAGGCTATTCTTACATGGATTGACTGGGCTGCTATTAGTCGACGAACATGGTGATTCCCCATAGTTGACCTCTACTACCATTAGTTTGTGCCTACTACGTCAGCACCCTCTGCGTTGCTAGACTGCCACTGCTAAGGTGGAGGGTGGACTTGGGCCATGATTGGTTGCACCATAGAAGCTGACTGCTGGGCTTGGACTGTTGCTACCTTCTTTGGCCCAAAACGCGTACGTTGGACATGAGCTATCCATGGGATCTTTTGGGCTCCGTTGCTTCCTAAGTCGTTTTCGATGGGCGGGCCGACTTCCAGGTCAGCTCATATTATAACCAAATCCATCATCATCCCCCCATGTCGAGGAACTGGATCTCTCTAATCCCTAGCATGTCAGATGATGGGGCATTTCCTGCTGCACCTGCTCACGCGTCACTTACCGAGATACTATAGTCGCCAATTTCTGAGAGCTGTGCTCCTTCCTTAGGCATCTCATAGCTTTCCATGCAATGGTGTAGGGATTCGATGCCATATTTGGAAATATTTTGTTCTAACCTAAGGCAGACCGTCAATTCCTTGCCAGTTCTCGACGATTGATGTTGGCTAACGCGTCCCTTCACTGGGAGCTTGCCAACCTTCTATTTTGGCTATAAATTGTGGGGCTTATTAATATTTGCCTTAAGGTTCATCCTCACACCAGCTAAGTGATGTGGGAGTCTGAAGTCGGCCTAGACCCCCAATGCCTCACACTAGGATCAGATGAAGCTCGGGAAGACTTAAAGACGTGCTTGGTGCTTGTAGTGTTGCCTCTACTTAGGCTGTTCTTGTGCCGCCTAAACCC
>JAOVVI020018637.1:0-10310 GCA_028571085.2 Nepenthes alata
ACTTTCAAAAATTGTTTTTGAAATTTTATTCTTATTTTCTAAATTATATTCTCAACTTTATTTGGATTAAGTTAATGACAATGCAAAATACTGAATATATGAGAAGGAGAATGATGGAGCAGATGAGCATGAATAATTAAAATCTTTTAAAGATATAATGGTAAACTGCTCTTCATCATTTAATTTTCATTTGTTTTGCACTAATATCCAAACTAGGAAAAGTAAGTTTTCTTCATTTTTTAAAATAAGATATCCAAACAATGCAAGAGAAAATCTATTTCACTTACTCTCATTTCCTTCCTGTTCACTTACTTTCAATTCGATCTAATTCACTCCAATTACCTCATAAATAATTTTTCCAAACAGAGGGTTATTGTTTTCATACATATATAATCGAGTATAAAACTATTTTAGGGCTTTTGCCTAAAAGTTGAAGCATTTGGGACAGTTTGTTATTTGGTACTGTATAGTTCAATCCCTGGGATTGTATTTTCTTGTGATTGGGGAAAAAAAGGCTGGCTTGTTGGTTGAATTTATCCAAAAACAATCCCCTTTGGTTTTTGCAATTGTCAATCTTTTAATTGTTGACTGCTACCTGCCCGCAGACACTTGTATTGTTCCTGTGCATTTCAACATAGCTTCATTATTCTCATACAACCAAAGAGTGACATGAAAGCTTTGTAGTGATATAGTTGGTTAACAGCTTATCTGCGAATCAACCCATCATGGACGAACTTGCAACTTAGTATAATTTGTTGAACTAATTTGTTATCATTGGACACAACTACATGAACAAAGTTCTTGATGTTACTTCAGAAAAAAATAACCTATTTACCTGAAGACCTGTACCCTGGTGAATCGTAATCAGATTGTTCTTAATGCAACTTCGGAAGAAAAAATAGCCCATTTACCTAAAGAGTCACACCCTGGTGAATAGTAATCAGATTGAACTTGGTGCAACTTTTGAGATAAATTAGTTATGTAACGATATGCATCACAACTGTAATTGCTATATGGATATGCATCAGAATAATAATTGACGTACAAGCACTGAAAACAAGTTGAACTTTTAGATTTGCTGAGTTAGCTGATCTTAATTCTTGTAGGACAATAAAATTTGGTATTTGAGCTTATCGGCTGTTCTCATCTTGTGTCTTCAGGTTGAAGGAGCTTCCAAGGAGGGTAACAGGGGTGCTAGCATCTGGGATGCTTTTTCACACACTGAAGGCTTGTGAATTTCATATGACAATTTTTACTATCACATACATTTTGGTTTTTGGGGAGTAGAATTCTGTGTAATGACTTCAACCTGAATTCTGTTGTCATTCTTGTTCAACCAGGGAAAATTTTAGATGGAAGCAATGCAGATGTTTCTGTGGATCAATATCACCGCTACAAGGTTATTTATGATCTATTTACATTATTTTTTTCTCATCTGTTCTCTTGCTTATTCTGTGTTATTCAGTTGGGTGTTTGTTTTGAGAAATCTTACTGTCTCTTCAGTCAACCTGTTGTTGGATGGTTTTTTTTTTCCTGATATATGTGAAACAGCTATATTGATGAGTGCATTTTGTCCTGTCTCAATATGTATGTCACAATCAGAATTCATAGGCTATTTTCCTTAGAGATTGCTATTTATTCTGGTCAGTATCAATCAAAAGATTCACTAATGCATTTGAGAGGCTATGACAACTTGTAGGATTATGTTAAATTTCAGTACCTTTTATTTGGTCTTGTCAGTATCAATTAAAAGAGTCACTAATGCATTTGAGAGGCTAAGACAACTTGTAGGATTATGTTAAATTTAAGTTTCCTTTGGTGTACACCTTTTTTAGTTAGAAAAGTAATAACTGCTAAGCAGCCTAACACATTGTAAGGTTGGAAAAGCAAGCTATATGTTTTCCTCATCATTCATATTCTCCATTGTTCATGGAATGAACCATGGATTCATCACAACTTGAAATAAATACTTTTAAGTTCGAGCACAACCTAAAATGGGGACATGTTCATTTGCATACTTATTTCATGTCTTCTATTTTATAAGTCCAAGGATGAGCTTTGGGACAATGGTAAGGTAACTCTATTATGGTTTAGAGGTCACATCATCAGTTTAAACCACGTAAACAACTTTTTTGCAGTGCAAAAGTTAGCCCATGTACATTTGACTCTTCGAAAACCCTACAATTGGAAGCTTTTTCTACTGGGTCTCACTTTTCTAATTTATAAACATATACAATAGATGTTCAAACCATTGTATATGCTACATGGGAAAAAAAAAACTAATATTTGAACGCAATACCAAATAAGGGCATCACTCTTTGTAATATAAAGATAAGATTATATGCATCTGACTCTTTTTTAGATCTCACAACTCAAGAGGCTTGTTTACTGGGCTTCACTTTCTCTAATTTATAAACATATACTAATACAACAAAGGTTTAACCATTGTAGATTTTTACTAGTCATCCACAATATGCAACTTAACAGTTATGTTTTCCATTTGTGAAAGACAATTACTTGTGAATGAAGGCAAATTTTATTTCAAAGTATCTACTATGTCTCAGCCAAACTTGATGGGAACAACAACAATTCATACGTTGACCTGGCGAAAAAAGAAAAAAATCCTACTAAAAGGTTCCCTGAAAAATAAACATGTGCTGGCTGACTCTTTTGGAAGCTGATTTATATATGTCCTATTTATTTTAATTAGCTTATTTCCAGCCTGTTTGATCCTGTATATTTAAACAGGAAGATATTGAACTTATATCCATGTTGGGTTTTGATGCATATCGCTTTTCCATATCATGGTCCCGAATATTCCCTGGTAATTCCTAAATCTCCTCCACTATCGCATTTAAATTAAAGCAGCAGTTTAGAAAAGGTTAAAATCAATATTTTGGTTTTTGCATGGGTAATATTTGTTTTTAGAATAAATCTTCTATTTAGGGCTCGTGTGGTTCTTATGACTAAATCCAGTTTTCGTGTGAAAACTGATTACTCATTTCTTGATTAAAAAGCACACAAGAAACATAGAATTATATTTTACGAAAGTTTATAGTCCATAAGCAGGGAAGAATCCTTTTTGTGCAGTTGCAATTTATCTTTGCTTCTAGGGACAGGAAAACATAAATGGCATCTAATACTGGGACTCTAATTTTTGTTTAGTCTGCCTTCCCATAGTATAACTGGAGATCAAACGGAGGCTGTAAGACACATTAGATGTGGTCCTCCATCTTATCCTTGTACCCTGAAAGAATCTTTGCTTGTGGCTACACCCCAGGCACCTACTTAATGAAGCATTCCCTAGGTTCAGTACAATATCAAACCTGTGTAATGTAAGTTTGTTCTATTGTTGATTCTTGAATGGACATAAACTTGTTAGTTATGGCATGGGAATGCTCAAATGTTCTCAGCCTTGCCCCCATGTGACACGCAATGATGTGAAATTTGACCTAGATCACCTCTTTCATTTAATGGGCATCATAATCATTATATTGGAATATTTATCAGTTTCGCCTCAGGATTTAAGCCTGTGCACCAGATAACTAATTGCCTCTAGTCTAATGCAATCATGCCAAGCAACTTTTGGGAATCAAGTTCGTCATCAGTTCAGCTTGAACTTCAGCAGCATGTCATATCAATGACCTCGAAAACGCAGTTGAACAGGCCATATTTTTGTGCTGGCACCTTGTTTTTCCAGCAATATTATTTGTCATTGCTAGCACAATTCCTCCTAAGAATAGTTTATATTTTCAAATTCTGAGGCTATACTCCATACATCCCCGACTTCACACTACCTACTCACGACTATGATGGTTTTTGTCCATTTTCAGATGGCTTAGGTACCAAAGTAAATGATGAAGGGATCAAATACTACAATAATGTTATTGATGCTCTCCTTGAAAAGGGTATGGAGTCACTTTCATATTTCAGTATTTCTTTCAGCAATTAATATGGCAAAACTTCTTTGCAGGTATTCAGCCTTGGGTTACTCTGTACCACTGGGATCTTCCTTTACATCTTGATGAGTCAATGGGAGGGTGGTTAAACAAGCAAATAGTGTAAGCTCTTTTCATGAATAGCTGTTGAAAGTGTTGGTGGTCATCCAAGCAGTTGATCTTGAAGAGTATTTGTTCTAAAATCAGTGCAAATCTTGAAACTGACTACATTTTTTCATTGCATCCTATTGAGAATGTGTTTATATACTTAGCACATAACAATTCGAGCCATTGTCCTTGACTAGTTAACAAACTATAATCTTATACTATTTCGTTCACAGCGTTCTATTATGTTAAATGGTAGAATTTTCACAGAGATCTTTCATGAATGTGTAGGAGAAATTGAATCTTTTTCTGACCAGCCTTCCTGTCATCCTTTATCCGTAAATCTGGTTGTCTAGGCTCTCAAAAGAAGATGGTGGTGGTATGAGTGGGTAGTTAATGTTCTTATTTTCTTCATCCTACATATTGAGCCAATGGTCACTGGCAAAAATAACGCTAAATCTGTTTTTTAAGTGTCATTAATTTTCTCTTGCATAGAGATTATACTAAATGGCTATGATGTTTGGCAAACATGCAGAAAATACTTCACAATCTATGCAGAAACTTGCTTTGTCAATTTCGGTGATAGAGTCAGGAACTGGATTACAATCAATGAACCTCTTCAAACTGCAGTCAATGGATATTGTCTTGGGATATTTGCGCCAGGAAGAACGGAAAATGCATCGACAGAAACATATTTGGCTGCACATCACCAACTCTTGGCCCATGCTTCTGCTGTTTCTATATACAGAACCAAATACAAGGTTTGATGTTTTGATGATTGATTCAGAAGGATGCTAGAGACTCAGGGTTTAATTACTCATGGCTCATGTACTTTTCTATAGAACTTCGAATATGTTATGGTAAATTTATATGCCAAATGTGTGTATTGACCATATCTTGTATGGTTTTTAAGTAGCTAGGTGAATGCTAGTTCCTAAAATTTAAAGTCTCTCTCTGCAGGTTGGTGAGCATCATCCTAGTAGCATAATGTTGCACCAAATTCATATCAAAGTTAAAAAAAAAAAAAAGGGATTGTTGTTGTCATCAGGGGTATTGACACCCTCCACCCCACATTCATGCAATAACAATAATGTTTTGTTGTCCAGTATATTGTGTCAAACCCTCCATATTCAATGGTAGCCTTCACACCATAGAAATGCTCACTCCGTGAGGCACCTTCTATTCCTTTATATGGGGGACCTTATGACCACCAGACACTATCTTATCATTTGGTGTTAACTTGAAGAGTTGCATGCTACATTTTAATCGGTAGCTTCTTGAAATGACTTAAGTTCAGTTCAATCTAGCTTGAACTGACAACTAAGTTTAAAGTGTCGTAATTTTATCTTTTGGTAGCACTTGATTTGCCAAACTAGCCTTTTAACTTATGACACTGATTCTGCAAACTGAGACTGTGCTTCATCTTTGGACTTATCTTCATCACCCGGGCTTATTCAAGATAACCAACTCTAATGTCCTTGTTAAAGATTTTTCTGTCCTTTAATGTTGTTTCAAGTTATGATACATCTGAATTGGGTGGAGCTGAAACCAGATAGAGAGATTAGAAGTTCAAATATATCATGCTTTCCTGAAACATAATAAATCAGATACTTCAGTACAGGAATGAATATATGTAAAAAGGGTGATCCAGTGCCTAGGCTCCCAAGTCATGGAGTTTGAGGATGGTAAGATATATGCAGCCATATCCCTTTATTTTAGGAACATAAAAGTTGACTACATGATGTCAAAATTTACTTGTGTAGCTGTTGCTTTCTGCATCCCCTCTGTAATTTATCCTGCGATTTATTTGGTCGACATATTCATTTTTTTTAGTTCTGATCTTAATCGTAGCCTGTCAGTTGGTCATAAATTGGCAAATAGATTATCAAGATATCATAATATCTTTTTTTGCTGGGATAACTTGGTAATTGATTATTCAAGTCCTGACACTCATCCTTGGAATTTTATTTTTGAACTTGCCCATATTGTTTGTGCTTTAACCTCTATCTAGTTGTTACTTACATGATCAGAAACATTGACTTTATTGTTGCGTTGCCTATCAACATTCTTGCTTATGGCTCCTCTGGAAAGGTTGATTTTTGGTGATGACTTGTTTGACCAATACCATTAAGTTCTTTTGTCGTTACCGTACTTAGGAAAAGCAAGGGGGACAAATAGGCTTGGTCTTGGATTGTGAATGGGCTGAGGCTCTGTCAGACAAAACTGAAGATATCAGTGCTGCAGAAAGGCGTCTTGATTTCCAGATTGGATGGTAATTCACTTCCTATTCCCACTTAATGCCAGTCTTTCTTAAATTTACAACTTCAGAATCAACTGTGTAGTTTGATTTATTCTTTATCTGATTTGTTTGTCGTTTCAAAAGGAACTTTGTAGATGTGTTCCATTGGAGTATGAATCAGTGTTGTATATCTCTGTGAAAGTTCTTAAGGGGAATGTAGCCCAGTTTGTTGGCTTCAGTGTGATTTCTTAAAAAACTGTACTGATTTTAGTGCGATAAGATGTTCTTGACATTGTAATTGAGGTTCTATCCCGAATTCGTTTGGGTTAATTCCTTGGCTGAGGGGGTCCCACCATTCTGGGTATGGAAAGAATTTGAACACAGCAATAAATGTCTCACTGATGGGGGGTCTACCTCAATTAAAAGGATGACAAATTCTTATCTAGGCTCCAGAGTAACAAGTTCTATAATTTATTTGGTAACTAAACTTGAATATTTTTAGTTTAATGCAAAGGAAATTGTTTATGATTATATCTTGCTGTTTAGACCTGGAAGGTTTTATCCTACAACGTGTCCCAAAAAAATAATAATCCTCCACAATCCACATATTTCTGTTCATGATTACTTGATCAGACCACATTGTTTTCTCTAGGCTGAAGTGAGATTGTAAGGTTGACCCCTCACTTTCTTCTTGTTTGGTGTTCTTGATTTCTTCGTGTGCTGCCAAACATATTCCTAACAAGATTAATTTACAGCCTTGAACCTAACCATGTCTCCAGGTAGAATTGTTAGGTCGGTGTTTGCACCTCTATACTCCCCATTTGAAGCATCCAGCATTTGTTAAATTAATCATTTTGCTTCATAAATTTGACTTCTTCAACTTGCAAATCTTTGTCGATCTTTCAGAAAGCAATGGTGTGGCTATGTATAGCTGTTCTACCCAACAAATTTTCCTTTTTTTTTGCTTTTCTTTCGTTTTTTTCTAAATGCATGGTGATATATTTTTATTCAGAAATGTATATCATCTTCAAGATCTGAATCTGCGTTATATTCACTCTCAATAACAGTAAATTACTAAGAGTTTCTTCCCGAAGAAAGAGATCTCCAATGTGGGGCTGAAAACATGTTAGATTTGTGTCAGCTTGAATGCAGGCTAGGTTTTTGTAATGCTTGACAATAAGACTTTGCATAGTATCCTATTAGTTCCTTAGCCCAGGTTCTGATCATTTCAACTGTCATTACGTGTCCAAGCTGTTAAAATATCAATTTATACTTGAGAAATGTATCAAGAACACCCAATAGCGATCCTTGGGTGATGAGGTGCCTTATCTGTCTATTTATTTTTTTGTGGGCCTATTGATGTGGAAAGTTGAATTGGACGCCACATCACCCAGGATGTCTCAAGTATATCCCTGATGTCACCTTTTATACTTATGCTGCAGGTTCTTGAATCCGATATATTGTACAGACTATCCTGAGGTAATGCGTGAAAGATTAGGCGATCGGCTCCCAAAGTTCTCTCAGGAAGAGAAAGATTTGCTCAGGAACAGTACAGATTTTGTCGGTTTGAATCACTACACCAGCAGATATATTTCTCATTCAACGGAGAATCCTGAGGGGCATGAATTTTATGAAGCACAGGAGATCGAGAGGATCGGTAACAACAGATACCTTGATGACTTATTTTTTTAACCACCTTTGATTTAAAATGCAGTTAGTTGACGGTGGTATTGTTATATCAACAGCTGAATGGGAAGGGGGTGAAACAATTGGTGAGAAGGTATATATCATCTTGTCTCGACATCCATATATCATCATTATGTGCTGCAGTCATATGTGCAAGTGATCGTTGATTTTTTTCTGTAATGTTATTCATGGCAGGCAGGATCATTTTGGCTTTATGTTGTTCCTTGGGGGATCCGGAAAACTCTCAATTACATTTCACACAAGTACAACAATCCTCCAATTTATGTCACTGAGAATGGTAATTGTGATTCATGTCTCTTGGGTCAAAAAAGTAATTAGATACGTACAGTTAGAGTGGAGAGAGCTAGTAGCTTGCTCTTTTCTTAAAACAGTTTACATGCACACATAGAATCTATCTCCGTTCCTAAGGACTCATACAATACTCGTATAGGGTATAAAGTCAACGTTGTAGTATAACACACTACCTTTACTTCTGCTCGGTTGCTCAATGGATCAACCTAAACCTCTCGGGTTTTAGCTATCCAATCTAGTTGCATTTCCTAGGGATTGAGGAATAAGTTGCACCAGCTGGAATTCCCTGGTCTAATTAGTAGTACATGATTTAATATAAGGCACTTGAGACAGTTGATGTGGACGAGAGTTCCGGGAACGTCCAAAAGATAAACATAATATAAAATAAAATGAAAGGAAGAAGATTAAGACAAAAACATGCCCAGCCAAGGTTATTAGATATTTAAGATCAGCTTTATGGCTGGTAAACAACCAAATTAAAACAGGCACTTGAAAAAAGTCCAGTTGATATGATTATATCGCCTCTTAGGCAGCCAGTAGTCCGGGTTTGCAACGATTCTGTTTAAATCCTTTATTGTCTGTCATTTTATAGGTATGGATGATGAGGAGGATCACTCTGCTGAGCTCCATGAGATGCTAGATGACCAATTGAGAGTCGCATACTTTAAGGACTACCTTGCTGCAGTTGTACAGGCAATCAAGTGAGATATTCTCAATTCTGCTTAACTTTCTAATTAGTTTTCTAAATACATTCCTTTACACTATTCCATGCTTGCTTGGTATTCGTGTCATCCATAGATATATGTTTTGGTCGTGGTAGTTATAGCTCACCTACTTAATGCTTGAATTAGTAAAGTGGTGGTCTAGTGCTTCGAAGTGCTCGGAATTGGCGATCGAGCAATGGCCTCTACATGTTAGGTCCCAATATAAGGGTCCATAAAACTAGGCCCAAAGAAAGTGCCCAGGACAAAAGACCGAAGGGAAATTCGTGGCCCAAGAGGCCTAAAAGCCCAAGTTAGCTCCGTACGCTAGACTGGCCTAACAAACCCAAGAAGTCTCCTTAACTAATAGGGACTCGATGACATCGCAAGAAACTAACGGTAACTATGGACGCCTGACAGCACAAATCCGAGAACCCTGACCCTCAGATGCGAAGATCAGGGGGAAAACCCCGAGAGCCTTAAAAAGATTCCACCGCGCTACAGAATAGTCTGAGAGGTTAAGAAAGAACCCGAGGACCCTTCACAAGAAGCCAAAGATTCTCAAAGGTCCTCATAGGGCGATTAACGTCCGAGAGCCCCATCCTCGAACGAGTCCGCGAGCTCACAAAGGGACAAGGCACGCCACACCAGGACGAGGACCATTTCATACGTGACCGAAAGCGCCAGCTAAGCATTTTCGCTAATTTCCGAAGAACCTGCAGCCACTGCAAGACGTCGCCTACACAGAGCATGCCTGGTCAAATCAGAACTGACACATAAGACCTCCGTACCTGACACGCACAGGACCTACAAGCGGCGCCAGCGGCACGCCTCCCTGCACACGCCATCATTTTTGACGTAAACAGCAGAGCAGGCGGACGGCCCTTCACGCGCCTGGCATGATCAACAGGACAGGTGGACAGCCTCTCGGTCACTCGCCAGCTGCCACGCGTCCTCTCCCCAACAGACAAATTCGCCTATAAATACTCAATAGAGGCTCTTGCCTCAGGACGGACTTTGACTCCACAACTCTCAGGGATGGATTTTCTCTCCACAATCTTTGATAACCTCTTTAGGACCTTCTTCCTCTCTTTCGCACAAGGAGGGACAAGGGAGACAAAGCTTCCCAACGAGAAAACTTCTAAGGAGAGAAACACCAAAACAAGAGACAAGGAAGGAATTCCTAACACTTGTACTTTGTAAGACTTTCATACATAGTGAAGCATTTCAACAAGCTCAGAGTCTCGTGGTGTTTTCCTCCTCATTCCGAAGGAGGTTTTTTCACGTAAAATCCTTGTCCCAAATTTCTCCTTCTCTATACTCCAAACA
>JAOVVI020018638.1:0-10310 GCA_028571085.2 Nepenthes alata
GCCCGGATGGTTTCTCTTCGAGGTTTTAGAAGGTGACGTGGCACATTGTAGGGCCCTTAATCATTAAAGTTGTCCAAGACTTCTTTCACCACGAGTAGCTCCTAAAGCAAATAAATGCTACTATCATCTGCTTAATTCCAAAGGTGAAGTCCCCTTCCAAGGTAACCAAGTTTAGACCCATCTCGTATTGTAACGTCATATACAAGATCATTTCGATGATTATTGCCAATTGTATAAAATCAACATTGCCTCATTTGGTTGATACATGCCAAGCTACCTTTGTGAAGGGGAGAGATATTGGAAACAATATCCTGTTGGCGTAGGATTTGCTCCATAAATACCACTTGGGCAAGGGTACTCTCAAGTGTGCCATGAAAGTGGATTTAATGAAGGCGTATAATTCAATTCAGTAAAACTTTTTGATTGCTACTTTGGAGCTGATGGAAATTCCTCCCCAAATGGTTAAGTGGATTCGGCAATGTGTTACTACAACTTCATTTTCAATCAATATTAATGGAGAATCAGTGAGTTTCTTCAAAGGGGCCAAAGGGCTTCAGTAATGGGACCCATTGTCGCCTTATCTTTTTGTCTTGGCCATAGAAGCTTCGAATGGAATCTTAGAAATTAAAGACAATCGGAATTGCCAGTTTCAATATCACTACAATTATGTAAAAACTAGGATAGTGATACTTAGCTTTGCTGATGACAATCTCCTTTTCAAAAGCTGATACCATCTCTATAATAATTATACATGATTGCCTTAAGGAATTTAAATATCTTTCGGGCCTATCAGCTAATAAAGACAAAAACGAGATTATTATATGTTTTGGGGATGAGAACACCTGTCAGGATATTCAAAATATAATAGGCTTCAAGCGGGGCAAACTCCCGATAAGATATTTGGGGTTCTCCTAATTACTATTAGGCTCTCATCAAAGGATTGCCAACATTTGCAGGACAGGGTTCTTAAGCGCATCAACTCTTGGAAGAATCGTTGGCTTTAATTTGGGGGGAAACTTCAATTGATCTCTTCCATTCTTTCAACTCTCCATACATACTGGGCGTCTATCTTCATTTTACCTAAAGCTACTTTGAAAAAGATTGGAACTTATATTAGATGCTTTCTTTGGCATATATATATAGAAGGTAAATCAGCAGCAAAAGTTGCATGGGAGGATATTTGCACAGCTAAAAACAAAGGGGGGTGGGTATAAAAAACCTGGTTGCCACTAATAAAGCTTTCATTTGCAGGCTTTTGTGGAGGATCGTAACCGAAGACCTAAATTCTGTTTAGGCATACTGGTGCCATTCTTATCGGATTAAATATTGCTGCATTTGTACTATTAAAGTTCCAAACTTAGTTCTCTGGAGTTAGAAGAAAATCATGAAACTTCGCTAGGCTCTGCGTCTCAAAATATGCTATCATATTGGAAATGGTGAGGATACTTTTCTATGGTTAGATAATTGGCACCTATTGGGTCCTCTTTGTGATCGTAGCATTGAGAGGTTGATATGTGTTACTAGTTTATCGAAAGATCCAAAAGTCAGGGAGATTATTCAGCATGGTAAATGGCAGTGGCCGAACCATTTTGACATGGAGGTAAACATCATCATGGAGCACATGCCTAATTACAATCCTGATATCTCTCGGAGTGACATTATCAAATGGAGGGATGACCATTTAGGTATTTATACGGCTAAATCTGTATATAAAATTTTTAGCATTCTAAAGCAAAAGTGAGTTGGTATAATCTTGTCTGGGCTCGAAACATATTCCGGCTCATGTTTTCATTTTTTTGGCTGGTTATGCGCAAAAGACTCAATACACTTGATCAGATTTTCTCCTTCATCCATCAACCGACAACTTGTTCTCTATGTAAACAGGGGAGTGAAAGCCATGAGCATCTTTTATTTTCCTACTCCTTTTCATCTGAAGTGTGCAGGATAATGCGTAGGAAAGCTAAGATTTGTTGGCTGTATAATGACTGGCAATCCAATATCTTTTGGGAAGCTTTCAAATGGAGAGGAAAAAACATCAAGGCTCTCTCATTCCGGCTCACTCTTACTGCTTATTTATGACAATTTTGGGCAACTGAGATTTAATATACACTTATGTATATTAAATTTGGAGATAAACAAATCAGCGTACTTTTAAAAATTTGACCTCGCAGAATGAAATCCAAATTGCTGAACTGATCTCAGCCTCTATTCGTCGGAAACTTGAAATTATTGCCTTTGATCAAACCCAAAGCAACAAATCCATGACGATCAGATAGAATCTAAAGTCAACAGACAGGTGCACTGGATATAACGACTGAGGTTTGGGCTGCGGACCTGATTGTTGACGGATGCAGCTGATGGTGTGTTTTTTTACCGTGGACTTGATGACGAGGTATGTTTGAATAGACTAAGGGCATTTGAAATATCTTTTGTTCGAGATACGGATCAAACCGAGGACTGGCGGTATGTGTTGTAGCATATATAAAATATCAGAAAGTTATAATGCCGAGATGAGGGTGTGCAAATGACCGAGAACTTTTAATTGGTTTTCGGCCGGGGTTCCACAAGACTGGGTACTTTGTTTGTATAAGGCTCTATCCGAGTGAATTGTAACCGGATCATTGCCTTTCTTAGATCTTTTAATTTGCTATTTCGAATTGTTTCATGGTGCTCGAGGAATACCCTAACCTCTATATTCTTCATTCAAGTTGGCAAAACACTTAGTGTTAAAACATAGGTTTTTATAAATTTTTACATTTTAATACAATTTAATTAATTACCAAAAAAAGAGATTCTCATAATTGTTTTTCTCTGGATACAATCGATACCAATACGTATTGTCTAATATGTCCAATAACAATATAGTAACGACCAATACAGATGCAAATATTTTCGTCCATATGAGATACATTATCAAAAACATGTTTAACAGAAAATTGATACTAATAAAAACTATGAAGACTTACCTACGAGGTTTTCTGCAGCAAACTTCAAGCACGTACATTTCAGATCAGTGGCATGGTATAGGTCAGCCAACGAGAGAATGTCAGCAACAGAAGTTACAGATATATGCTTGCTGAGAAAGGATTCGCAGAGTCGCCGAAGTCTTGTTATATCATATTTGTCGGCCACAGCTAGCAACTTAGCAGCTACTGAGTCAGACAAAGATGATATCCAAGACAAACTAGATGATAGCAATTCCTCATCTGTGACAAGAGTGTCTCTGTACATAAAATGCAGCATAGCCTACACAAGATAGAAATTCAGCAAAAAGATAGAGATACATGAACAGCCAGTTGATCCCCATGAAAGTTTACATTGAAAGTCTTTTCTCGGAACTTATTTCCAGTGAAAGGTGGGGCAAAAGGAAAAAGAAGCCTATGAGTCATTGAAATAGAAAAGAATGATTTAATTATTGAATCACTTCCTAATGATATGTTCCGAATTCATTTAAATAATGAAGATCTGATTCTAAATTTTAGTCATTTACATAGCTATCAATGGATTCTGAGATCGAATGCCACTAGACAAAATTTCTCAATATGAGAAAACCATTCCAAATAGTGCAAAAGCAAATTATTACAATCCTTTTTAGAAAAGGGTGGCTTAACTAATATCCTTACGCAGGAACATAATCAATTCAGAGAGAGGGATGGAGTTTCTCTTGCTTTTGGAATAGGGGCCTCTTACCGGTGACTCGCTAGATGGGCTATTAGTTCAACAGTAGAGCACACCCCTAATAATTTCATCATTGTGCCTGGGCTGTGAGAGCTATCAAACGTATGCTTACATATTCGTTCATAGGTCAAATCGGTGAGACTCGTACTTCTATTACTATGAAATTTCTGCCAATGAGACAATTTAAAATCATTCTTATGGCCTCTGACATTAACTAACCAAATCACCTTTCTCACAAGTGCATTATCATCTTAACCGTCCTTGCCTCTCTTCTTCCATGGGTACTACTACTAAATCGCTGAGCATGTTCATTTTATTTTATTCTGTTTACGATTATCACTTATCTATCTCATCAACTATTGTAATCTCTTTTTCACTATCAATTTAAACCCTTATAAAGGAGGGTTACATCGGATAGCTTACAGCTAACGGATGACTTTTGTCTAATCTATTATTACAAGAAAGAAATATCAGCATAAGGGGAGGCCCAGTAAATCAAACTCCCACATCATAGGGTTTAATGATGGTTAGATATAAGTAGCTTTACTTCTATATTGTAGAGAGGTTGCTTCAGTTTTTTACAACCATAATCCCAAGATTACAATGAAGTGACTTACTATTGTGCCACAGCCACCCTAACTAGATAGGAAGTCAGTGATATGAGGAAAAGAGAGCATGCTCCAACACTTATTTGACCCAACTGATTAAGATACTCAGACTGAAAGTAATAAATTTGACGGTGTTACCTTAAAAACCTCAGGCTCCATATCTGTAACAACTATTTCATGACCCAATTCCTCACTTCCACCTAAAAATTCAGCTTCAAATTTGGGAGAACGAGCAGACAATACCAGCTTATGTGCAGTGAACCTTTTCCCCGCAACATTAAAGACAGTATCAGAATATTCATCATTCTCCAATAGCATACCGAAATGTGCTCCAATATCAGAATCTGGGACCAGTATTGAAGGCAACTTTGAGCAATCTGTCGCTGAAACCACGACACCGACAGTACAATTAATTTTCAAGCAATCATCCTTGAGAAAATCTGACACCTCAAGCTGGGCCCGCCGGTAAAACCGTTTGTAACCCCTAAGAAGAAGAAGAAAACTAATTAATACAACAATAATAAGATAATCAGCTTTTAGGCTATGAAACACAGTAATTTGCCAGAAAAGTGATGCACAAGAGGCCAGTTGAAGACTATTTACTGCCTAAGGTCAAACCTTGTGTTCGTTCATAAATTTAGTCCCTGTAAACAGCAAGAATTTGTCTTGTTTTCCTACCTATTACGTAGTTAGAAGCTTATTATCTAAAGAGCCTTAGTGTAGTGGAGAGACTAATGCACTTGCCTAAATGCTAAGGAGTTGAACAACATATACAACTTTGTGCACCAAACACATTAAGATGCAACCCTCCAGTCGGTACACGTGAGAATCTAGAGCACTTCACCGCCCTTATGAGTACTTCATCACACAGCATAACAGATCACATGGAATCCATCTTGTTACCACTTGTAGAGTAGCTTGTAACTAAACTAAGCACCATCAACACGCCACCTGTTTATGAGGGAGACAGAGGTAAGAAGAACAAGTGTTTCTGCAACCAGTGTGCCTCTGATTAATAACCTCAGACATTTTCTAATCTCTTTTTATGCTTTTTTTTTCCCCTTCACCCCCTTCTAACTTTTTTTGCATTATTTTACCAGATCAATATTGACTATATTTTGAAATTGCAGGGAAATTTTTGCATTCAAGCACACAATAAATTAAAGATGAATAAGCAGCATGGCAATGATTCCATAGCAGATAATAGTCCACCTTTCTGTAAGTCCACTTGCTATAATTTGTTGTATATGGGATGCAAGGAATGATATCAGTTTACAGAGAAAGAGCTTAATCATTCAAACCATGGATGAAAGTATCCAAAGATGCAAATATTTCACGATATCGCAATAAAATTGAGATATAATGCCGTCTCAGTAATGTGTCGGCCCATGGTTGCCTATCAGCATATAATTTTCAAAAAATTCTTTCTTCAATTATATTTAATGCCGATACATACTATTTGATAAATTTGATACCAATATGGCAGCAACCGATATCGATACATATACCAATATTTTCATTTATGATTCAAACTTTTGATTGGGTTGGCTCAATCTGTATCATTCTAGATATAGACTCAAATGGAAAAAGCAAGTTAGAAGGTGGACAAGAAAGAGAATTGGACTGGGATGGACTCAAGTTCGCAACTTATAACTTGGACCATTAATTTCTATGAATGCTGAAGTATTTTCGCTCTCATCGTCCCACGTGAGGTCCCTTTCTAAATGGAACCGACCTATCCAATGGAATTGCTCATGTGAGAAAGGAGGCTTAATTGAATAGTTGAGAGAAAAAATCACATCATGAGCCAACAACCAAAAACCAACACCCAAATGTATAGTTCTCCCTTATCCCAGGCCTGATCTCATCTCTTTCACCTCACCAAACCCTCTTGTTATCCCCCCCACCTCCCCTCATGACTGATGACACAAGATATAGCCTCAACAGCAAAGAAGGGAAAAATGAATTTTGGTAACTCCAGCCTGTATAATAAAGTCACAAGAATTACTTTAGTGTTTTGACATGAAATTACACAAATTGATGAAGAATCATTTGGCAATTCAAGATCTCTTTTTGTTCATGATGATTGCATGATATTAAATGCACTTCTCACAAACCCTACAAGGATTTCCTAGATCATAATGTTATGACCATCAGGGAACACTCTCTCAGAATTACAGCTGAATAAAATTTCATAACCGATCAATGCCTCAGCAAGCAGCAGGTGAAACAGAATCCAAGACTGTTGTAACTAGATTATGTGTACTTAAGTAGCTAGTCCATATGATCGACTTGCATATTGCGTTTAACTTGTTATATTCAATTAGTACTCTGTTACAACACTGTTTTGCTAATGTGAGGCTAGAAGTAAGCTACAGAACTATACTAATCGGTATGCAAGATTAAATACAAAGTCACTCAGCTTCTTCTTCTTCTTCTTCTTCTTCTTCTTCTGTCTTTGTTCTGTCACCAATTCAGCATTTAGTGATTGGCTTCCTAGTAAATTCATTATAATAGGTATCAGATCAGTCCAATCCTGTCCTACTACCAACACCATTTTTTTTCTCATCCTATAAGCAACCGCAGACAAGAATAAGAACTTGCAGGAACAACTCAAACAACGGCAACAGGAGACGGCCAATAATCTTTAGCACCAGTTGCAGGAAGGATTGACTGCCATGAAGCTTAAAAACAAGACAATTTAACAAGATCTTGTTGCCAAACTTGCATTCTTCAAGAAAATGAGGTCTGCTTTTCACAACAAACAACCAGTTGCAGAATCGAGTGTAATGACTCAGTATTCAGTACCTCCTCCAACAGATCCCAGGCCCTTGATGTTTGCTCATACCTTTAATTCCTGTCTGCTATAACAATATACCACTATGTATGTCTAGCACCATCACATACTAGGGTTGTCTTATTCACATATATAATGATATTTGCAAATGATCCAATTACTATGGTACTTGTACAAAGGAATACGCCATAGCATATTCAAGATCATATGCTGACACTAATCAGAGGCATATTCTAACACTCTTCCTCAAGCTAAAGTATAAATGATCATGCCTAGCTTCTTACAAGTATATTCAACTCGAACACTAGTTAGGAACTTGGTGAGAATATCCGCTCGTTGTTATCCCCTTCTCATGTGTTTAACATAAATAATGCCTTGTTGATACTTCTCACAAACAAAATATCAATACAATTCTATATGCTTTGTGTGTTTATGAAAACACTGGATTTAACACGATATATACCATCACCCAATTATTGCACTGTAATAGAAATGGTCTAATATTCTTACATTTGAGTGACTAACAACTATTTAAACCACATTATTACACATGTAACATATGTCAATACTCAATATTTTCATACAATACTTGACGTTGCAACTACATTATGTTTCTTGATCTTTCATGACACTACATCACCACAAATAAACACATAATAACCCATACCAAACTTCCAATCATAAGGAGATCAATCCATAGATATAAATATCAATCGATCTTATAAATGTTAATCGATATGTATCAGTATCAAGCTTGTAATACCGATATTTTGTTAATATCGCAAAAATATCGTGATATGTTGTCCGATATGCCCGATATTTGGCCGATATGTCACTATTAACTTATAATTCTCAGCTTTTTTTTTATTTATCCGATATCAGCTTATTGTCCGATATATTTGATACTAATATAACCGTGATTGATACCAATATTGACACCAATATTCTCATCCATGGATTTAGTCCAATAAACTTAAAAGAATCCCTCCACTCAAGTGTAAACAAAATCACTATAACGCAAGCATAACCCTGATGTGCACTTTAAGTATCGTAAATTATTGATGGCAGTCGCCTAATGTAGGATAGGAGAAGAGGCCATAAGCTGACAAACAACACTCACGAAAAATGCAATACATGGTCGAGGTAAGCTTTCTAAATAATATGTGATAATGTTCTAGTTTAGTAAATTTTCCCATCATCTAGAGAAAACTTCATTCCTTTGTCCATGGGTGTATTCCATGGTTAGCCATTCATCATGCCTATATTTTGACGTAAATCTAAGGTATAATTTCATTGTGAGATAAAGATGTCTCGTCAACTTTACTACCAAAAAAAGACCACAGGCTTCCCAAGCCCATGGTTTGAAATTCTCTGAAGAAACACTTTTAGATCAGCAAGATGCTATCTCTCTTTATAATCATAATATCATCCACAACATTAGAGTTCAATAAAAACAGAGTGGTCACTATCACAAAAAGAGAGACAAAGCTTAAAAACAACTTCATTGAATCTTCCAAACCAAATATGTGGTGACTACTCCAAACCGTATAATAACTTTTTCAAACAACAAGCACACCTAGATTCTCCCTGAGCAACAAAGTTTGGTGATTGCTCAAGATAAACCTCCTCAAGATCTCAATATAGGAAGGCATTTTTCTCATCCAATTGATACATGGGTTGATAATAAGTGGTAGTCAACAATAGAAAAAGTCACACATAATTTAATTTGAAAACATAGGAAAATGTATCAGTATAGTCAACCCCATATTTTTGTACATATCCCCTTAGCCATCAAACAGGCCTCTAATATTAAGAAAGAGCCATCTAGATTTCCTTTCACTGTGTAAACCATTTACAAATGGGTTTCTTCCCAGTCTTTGACGAAACCGAATCTCACCTATAATTATGCTAAAGGACAAGCATTTTCTCTTCTATAGCTGCCCACCAGCTAGAATGAAAGATAGTTTCTAAACTGTCCATGGCACTTTAAGGGAGTCCAAGGTAGAGAAAAAAAGCAAGCAATGAGGGAGAAAACATGAGCACAAGAAAGTGCAGCCAATAGAAGATATTTGGCACAGCTAAGATGACCATGACATAATGCAATCAGAAGATCCAAGTTGTAACTATAGATGGCCAAAAGATTTGTGGACAAGCGGATCAACATGCCGGGGCAGGTTCAGGAACATCTACTTGAGAGGGACTAAACACATGATTGAGACCATGAGAGTAGGTTTGAGAAATATAATGAGGTAGTGGAGGGGAGGATAGACTATTATGGATAACTATATAGACAAAAAACTTGTCAGCAAGAATAGTCCACCTAGCATGTCTGAATATATCTTTCAGCCACTAGATGGGTATCAACTGAGCTAAAGAATCATTCGGATTGACTCTCATTGTGTAAATCCATTATAATGATAGGTCTTTTTTCAAGAGGCAAAGCGACTAGATCCCATGTGTGCCTATGCTTAAGTACAGCCATTTATTCCTTTATAGCTGCTAGCCAACTAGAATGTGAAATAGCCTCTAATAAAAATCGATACATACTAATAGAGTCCACAAAAGCCAACCGAGAACGTGTAACACCACCATAGGTTAACATAGTAGATAATGGATAATGCTTACGGTAGCAATGGCCTTTCCGCTATGCAATCAGAAGTTTGAATCGATCCTCTTATCAAGGATAGTTGTATCTATAAACAAAAGATCCGACATGTTAGGGACCAGCTCAAAATCCACTCCAGCATAGGAACCAAAAACCTGATGAAGACCACAAACGTTCATCTGAGTGACAGGACGACGATGAGATGTGTGACAAAGGTGCAAGAAATACAACCTTATGAATATTTTCATAAAGGATATTATCTTCAATAGAGATACTTGATGATTGACTTGCTAAAGACACTTTGGGATAAAAACATACAAACTTAAGAAATGTGACATTAGAAGACACCAAAAAATGTTCCTACTCTGAAGATATACACCAATACCCCCTTTAAGTATGATTATACCCACAAAAAATGCACTGCAGAGACTTATGATCAAACTTGGTTACTTGAGACCAAATATTAGGGACATAACATATATAACCAAAATTCTTCATGAGAAGAAAATATAATAGCTTTTCAGGAAATAATAAATGAATTCAAGTCTCTCACTGAAAAACAGTTGATGACATCCAATTAATAAGATAACAAACTATTAATATTGTATCCCCCAAAAAAAAT
>JAOVVI020018639.1:0-10310 GCA_028571085.2 Nepenthes alata
TCCTCTCTACCATGCAGTGAGCTTCTTTCTTTCTCTCTCTCTTAGTGAGCAAGTACAAGGATTAGGATCTTAAATTTTGGATCCTTTGGTAGATACAAAGTAAATGTATTTATAGTAGTTAAATCCTCTGTATGAAATGCCATGTGGTGGTTGGCGTGTGCAGGAAGCCTGCCACCGACTTCACCAATCTAGTTCATTGCGACAGGGACGTTGCGTGCACATTGGCTGATCTTGCGTGTCATCACATCTGCAGTAATCGATCGTGTGGTCTAGGCCATCATTACCAAATCTCTGGCACACCGCTCTTACAGATATGGCTAACGTCCAAGGCCCACCTTGAGCCCATGGGCTTGAATGGACTTTAAGTCCACTATGCCTCACGGGTTGTCCTTGGCACCTGGACCTCTTGGGCCTCTTAGACTTACTGGATCTCCATGGTACCAGGGTCCAACTCTACGGGAATGGGCCTCTTGAGTGGGCCCTAGGTATCTGTACCACCACTAGCCTCCCATGCTAAAGGGTCTGAGGACTCCAACCCTTTGGTATGTCGATCGGATTCGGACAATTCTCGCGTGAAGGTCCTTCCCACTGGAAGTCCGCTCGTGCCTTTGATTCGTGCAAACGTCCGCGGATATGATTGGGAGCAAGAACCCGAGAACTTTGTGTTGACGTTAGCTGACCTAAATGTCTGTGAACTTTTGCGTCTATTGGCCAAGTTGAAATTCCGAGGAATTTTGGTTCCAAGCACTGCTGGGCAGGTCTGAGCGATAGCCGTCTTTGCATATTTGCCTGAGACCAGAAGATGTCCTCGGTCACCACCATCAGTAGTGACTTAGTTCGCGGTTGCATGTTTGCCTTCTTAGGCGCAAACTTTATAAATGTCTGCGTACTTTCCTGCACCGCCAATTGTTGCATTTAAAACGCACTAACCTGGACCATTTAATGCGCATCATTTCGCTGCCTTGGGAACAAAAGCATCATTATTGCCTACATCCCATGGCTAGGCAATTAATGGGCGCGCCTTTTGAATTTCAAACGTTTAAGCCTCTCTTCTGGTTTCACTTTTCATTTACGCGTTCAAAACCTTTTCCAAGTTTCCAAGTCCTCTCTGAGCTCTCTAAAATTTCTCCTTCCTTTCCTCTATGAGAAATCCTTTCTTCGAGCTTCAATGGCATCTGGAGTTAGGGACATCGCTTCCTCCCTTACTTTTGCCATGCTGGACGCCATCCACACCAAGTATGATATTCTCGACTCGATGGCGATGGTGGTTCCAAAGCCCCATGAGAGGGCTTGCAGCCCACCTGATAAATTTATTACCATTTACAAAGTCCACCTCAAAGGTGGGCATCGTTTTTCCGTTCCCATGGAGCTGTTCGTGGTCATGCATGAGCTCAAAGTCTCCTCCGCCAAATTGCATCCCAATGTCGTCAAGTATCTTATCTCACTCTGTATTTTTGCTTGTTGTAACAGCAAGCTGCTTGACGTGTGCATGGTGAAGGTGATATTTCACTTTACTCATAACATGGACTAGATCGTCATGACTCCATGCCCTGAGTTTGCGGTTACGAGTGGAGGGAACCCCGACTCCACCAAACGGTGGAAGGATAAGTTCTTTTTTCTGGCTGTTCATGAGCATTGCGCCCTCTCCAATGCTTGGGGTAATGTGGACCCCAAGCATTGACTGGACGCTGGCGATAGGGAGAGGGCGGTTGCCAAGGAGGTTACTTACTTGGTGTTAGCCAATCTTAGGACATTCAAAGAAAACGAGACAAATATCTGGCTGCATCCCAAGAAATTGGTGAGAGACAAGTGGGGCACACAGTCTGAGGTCTCTGTCGCCCTCCCATGATGAAGAAGAAAAAGAAGGACAAGTCCCTGAGGATTGAGGAGGTGCCCGAACAGCCTAGGAAGAGTCATCGAACGAACACTTCCGAGCGTCCAGTGGCCGCAGTTGTGTCCTCCTCATCCGATGAAGATAACTCCATGATCGAGCGCCTCGTGAGGAGGCCAAGGTCTTCATGGGTGGAGCCCATCCGACATGCTGAGGGTGTTAGACCCTCAGCTACTGCTGGATCTTCTGGGAAGCCATTTGAGCTCGCAGTCCTGCCGGTGGGATTACTTGTTGGCCAGCCTTCCATTGATGAACCAGTGCCTAACTTCTCTCCCGTTTTTACTAATTAGGTCTCAAACTGGATTGACAATCCAACTAAGGACACCACTAAGGGGCAAGCAACGATGAAGGTTGGGTTGACTCGGGTCGAGGAAGCAACAAAGATGATGACTCCATTGACTGTTATTGAGACTGCTGAGGCCAAGGAGTGTGTGGCCATGGAGGAGCCTATTGTATAGACTGCTGAGCTTCCTTGTCTTGAGATTCAAGTCTACAGTCCAATGATGCTCCCATCTAAGGTCCAAGAGGAGACCCTGATCACAGACATTGCCTTGATTCCACGTGTAGATGATACTGAGGTCGGGGCTGCTGACCCACAAAGGTCCAAGGCCCCGAGAGAGGGGAGCTCAGCTAGTGGCTCTCTCGTCTCTCAGGTAACCTTCTGTCTTTCTAAGTAGTTTCCTGCTTGGCTCTTCTTTCACAGTTCCAGGAGCTTGCCGGGAACCTTGGCCGACTCATTGGTGGTGTCACCAAGACTTGCTCTGATATGGAGTCCTTCAAGGCCACTGGAGAGGCCAATAAACGTCTAGAGGCTGAGCTTGCTGAGGCCAAGAAGAAGATCATCTCTATGGAGGACACACTGAGGCTTCAACGAGTTCAGTACAGACTCCTACGAGATAGGAACCTCTAGCTGGAGGAAGTAATAAGGATTTCAATGTGGGCCTTGGACATTGCTCCAACGTTGGAAGGCAAGTACTGGGACGGCATTAACTTGTGCCGCCAGGTGATAAGGTTGCTGCACCGATAATTTTCCTCCACCGTGTTTGATCCTCAGAATGCCAGTGCCACATGCTCGGGCAAATTGTATGGTCTCCTAGAAATAAATTGGCCTCCCAGCCTTTCCAGGCCTAGACCATCAAGTCGCTCTGAAATTCCTGGGCAGCCAGGATCTTCAGGGCAAGGAGGGTCACCAAGTTCCCGAGGACAGCAGTAGGGAACTCCTCTCAGCCAAGACCTTCTGAGAGGTGATTGTACATTTGTAGAGTTGTTTTTTTATGTACACTTTGTATACTGCAAATTTAAAATGTGAATAAAAATTCACCGTTCCCTTGCAATGCTTTTTTTGATTGTCTTGTGTGATATGTTCCTTTATAACATGCTTTAAAGAAACTTAGTCTTTGTTTAGCTTGATATCTGAACCTTTTGACCGTCTTAAGCTAAAGATACTACCACTAGGGTTGCCCATACTTGCCTTTCTAAGCCCCCTGAGTTTTAAGTCCAACCTCTGGGGTTTCTTGGAACCATGGCTAAATTTTAATCTGACCTCTCTGGTCACTCAAACACAGCCAAGTTTCAAATAGAGCCTCCTAGTAGGCCGCTTGGATATAATTGAGTTTTACTACGACCTCTTAATGGGCCGCTCGATCACAAGCGAGTTTTTTAGAAACAAGTGAAAGGAGTCCTCTATCCACTTGACTTAGGAGCAGCCTAGATCTTGTGAATTGATGGGATGATATGCAATCATTCAATGTAATGTAAGACAACATTTAGACAAAAAATTTTTTTTTCATTAGCAAAGTATGATACAAGCACACGATATGATGTAATTACTATACATGTGTTCTGTACAACTTTACTGATAATATTTCTTGAGGTGGGTGACATTCCACGTCCGTGGACAAGCCTTCCCTCCTGGGTGTGAAGCTTGTACGCCCCATTTCAGAGGATGGCCGAGACCAGGAACAACCCTTCCCAATTTGAGAATAGTTTGTTCCAACCGGTATTTTTACCGATGGCCTTGATGCTTCTCAACACTAAGTCTCCGCTTTCGAATTGGCACACCTTCACCATCTTATTATAATACCGGGTGAACCTCTACTGGTAAGCCATTGTCTGCAACCTTACTGTGTCTCGAACTTCCTCAAGAAAGTTGAGGTTCTCCCAAAGTTTCTGTACATTATTAAATGGATCGAATCTTTCCACTCGGAGACTTGGCAGCTCGACCACTACTAAGATAACTGTCGGGTAACATAGGTTGAAGGGAATTTCTCGCGTCGGCTCCCTTGGAGTTGTCCTGTACGACCACAGCACCGATAGCAGCTCCTCCACTCAGGAGCCCCTAGGGTGCTCCAACTTCATTTTCAGTCTATTCCATATCGTGCGATTCTTGACCTCCACCTAACCATTGCATTGCAGATATGCGATTAATGTATGCACCGACCTTATCCTTAGGTTGGTGCAATACTTGGTAAACCTTCCTCAGGAGAATTGGGTCCCGTTGTCAGTTACGATGCACTCTGGGATATCAAACGTGCACACGATACTCTGTCGGATGAAATTTGTTGCGTTCTACTCGGTTATGCAAGCTAATGGCAAGGCCTCAACCCACTTTGTGAAATAGTTAATTTCAACGATTAAAAACTTTATTTGTACGGATGCTATTGGTAGTGGCCCAAATATGTCTAGCCCCTATTGTGCGAAGGGCCAGGGCGGTTGCAAAGCTTTAAGTTATGTGTGCGGCTGGTGGATAAGACTGTCGTGGACTTGGCAGTTCTTGTATTTTCATACGTAGTCTATGGCATCGTATTTTATAGTTGCCTAGTAGTATCCTTACCTCATCAGCTTGAATGCTAGGTTCTTACCACCAATGTGGGATCCACAAATCCCGAGGTGCACCTCTCCGAGAGCGTAATTAGGCTCTTCTGGAGTGAGACACTTCAGGTAGGGTGCAGAGAACCCTCAGTGATGCAATTGTCCGCCCATGATGGCATACCACCCGACCGTCTTTTTCACCTTCCTAGCTGCTTTTGTGTTTTCAAGTAATGTCACATCAAATAAGTACCTTACATAGGAGGTCATCCAATTGTTGATCTCGGATATTTACATCACTTTTGTTTCAGAATCTTCCACATTGGGCTTGTTAAAGACCTCATGCATTCCTCGCGTATATTTTTCCAGGTCTTCAAATGCTGCTGCTCTTACAAGCTAGTCAGCCTTTGCATTCTCTTATCATGGGATGTAGACTATTTCTGCCCTCTCAAATGCCAACATAAGTCCTTGTGCCTTTGAGAGGTACTTGGATAGTTGTGGGCTATTTTCTTTAAAATTTTCTCATAGTTGGTTGACAATTAACTCAGAGTCACTGTAAATAACAAAACTTCTGATCAAGCACTCCTTTGCTAGTCGTAGTCCGATAAGTAGGACCTCATACTCCACGACGTTGTTGATCGCGGGGAACCCAAGGACATTGAATACCTTATCTCCGACCGTTCAGGTTTCCTCAGTACAACACCAACTCCACAACCATCTTTCATTGATAAGCCGTCCACATGCAAAGTCCAGATAGCTAGGCCGTGTGGCTCCTTGGCATCACAAGTGTCTGAGGAGTCTTGAGTTGGGGTTATGATTTCAAGAATAAAGTCCGTCATGGCTTGACCTTTTGAGGTAGGCATTGGACGGAACTCTATGTCAAATTCACCCAACTCAATGGCCCACTTGACCAACCATCCCGACGTTTTTGGCTTCTATAGAATCACTCTCAAGGGTTGGTCGATCAAGATGATCACTTTGTGTGTTTCAAAGTACGACCTCAATTTTTGGATGGAACGCACAAGCGCGAGGGCCATCTTTTTTGCATGAGAATACCTTGTCTCAGTGTCAGTCAAGATTTTGCTGATGCAGCACATTGACCATTGTTTATCGTCCTGCTGACTGATCAAGGCTGAGCTCAAAGCTTTGTCGAACACTGCGAGGTACAAGTACAATTCCTCGCCTGTTTGGGGAGAAGTCAGTAGAGGGGGGTTCGAGAGGTACCCCTTGAGTTCTTGGAAGGTTTCTTCGTAGTTGGTCGTCCATTGAAAACTGTTAGTTTTCATCCCTCTCAGGGCCTTGAAGAACGGCAGATGCTTCTCGGCGGACTTGACCAAGAAGCAAGACAGTTCTGCTAATCTCCCAGTGAGTTTCTAAACTTGTTTTACTGTCCGAGGGGATTGCATTCCAAGGATGGCTTCAATCTTTTCTGAGTTTGTTTCAATCCCTTGACACAAAATAATGTAACCCAAGAACTTTTCAAACGTTACTCAGAATGTACACTTTGTCGGGTTGAGCTTCATCAGGTTTGCTCTTAGGACACTGAAGGTCTCGTCCATATCTTGGATGTGTGGTCAGTCATTCTACTTTTGATGAGTATGTCGTCCACATAGACCTCCATGTCCCTCCCGATTTGTCTTGAAATATTTTTTTCACGAGCTTCTGATAAGTCACACTAGCATTCTTGAGGTTGAAGGGTATAACTTTGTAATAATATTTCTCTTGGTCCGTCATGAATGATGTGTGCTCATCATCTTTAAGACTCATCCTTATTTTGTTGTAACCTGAGTATGCATCCATGAAACTTAGGAGCTCATGGTCGGGCGTCGAGTCTACAAGTGAATCAATCCTTGGCAGGGAAAAGTTGTCCATTGGGCATGCCCTATTGATATCTGTGAAGTCCACGCATATCTTCCACATTCCGTTATTCTTTTTGATCATCACAACATTGGACAACCAGTTTGAGTAGTGTACTTTTCTTATGAACCCAGCATCCAGGAGCTTCTTTACCTCCTCCCTAATAGCCACTAACTTTTTTATTGAATAGTTTCTTCTTTTTTGCTGAACGAGCTTATGACCGGGATTTAGGCCAAATTTATGAATCATTACTCCAGCCGGTATCCCCGACATGTCACTTGATGTCCAAACAAAAACTTTCGAGTTCTTTCATAGAAAGTTAGTGAGCTGGTCTCTCAAAGGATGAGGCAGCGAACTCTCTATCTGGACATACTTCTCAAGGTCTCTCAGATCCAAGAGGACTCAATCTATGGCTTCTCCAGACTCAACCTGTTATAATGTTGTCTTATCACGAAAATCTAGGTCCTCAATAGGCTGGGGAAGGGGGCTTTGCGTGACCTATGCAAGGTAGCATGTCCGTCCGGCCGCTTGATCCCCCGAAGACTTTTCCAATCCCGTATGCTATTAAAAACTTCATCTTCAGATGTGAGATTGAGGTGACAGCTCCAAAGGCAGCCAGGAAGGGACGTCAGATAATAGCTTGTATACGGCGGGAGGTCCACTACCAAGAATGAGAGGGTCTTGGTTACTGCTCTCGGATAGGTTTCTAACGTGACCTCAAGCTAAATGATTCTCTGTATTAGCACTGACTCATTATTCAATCCGTAGGTGGGTCCCTCGGTAGACACCATCTGGCTTCTCTTGAGTTCTAATTTAAAAAAGGTATCAAAGTAAAGTAAATTTCTTAAATTTTCATTATCAATAAATATTCATTTCATCCGGTAGTCTAATACTCCGTCAGAAACGAGCGCATTTACAACCAGAAGGTCAGAATGGGGGGACGTTATATGGGCCATATCTTCATTACTAAAACTAATGATATTATCCCTAGATTATACCCTAGGTTTCTTCTTCCTTGCCACTGGACCCTCCCGAGCACCTCGTCTGGTTGGGTGAGTCGATATCATATTCACGAATCTCATAACCATCATATTCCTTGGTGGGTCTGCCTCATCATCCCCTACTATTCAGGAGGCCTGCCTGAGTCTTTGCAGGAAACGATTGAGATGACCTCTTTTGATAAGCTCCTTTATCTCTTTCTACAATCTCCTGCAGTCCTCGGCATTTTATCCTCTGCAGCGATGATAGTGATAATATCTGGATTGGTCACCACCCTCCGGGTTCTTGAGCGCCTTGGACCACTTCAGGCATTTCTCATCCCGAATCTACATCAGGATATTAGTACGTGAATCGTTCAAGGGAGTCGGGTTTAAGGATTTGTACTCCCTACGAACGACCTGCTCGGACTTCTATTCCTTCTTAGGCACCCGAGAGCCTTGTTAATTTTCATGCTTTCTTTTCCCCTCTGCTGGCCTCGAGGCAAAGTTCTCCACCTTGGTAGGCATCTTCGCGTCGTTGGCTTCTTTGGTCGCTATGTAAGCCCGCACGATGGCCTCAGCCTCTGCGAAGGTCTGGAGACCCTTGTGGATGAGGTGCTTAAAGAAAGCACCTCCTTCTAAAGGGAACAGAAAAGCATTCAGCTTCACTCTATCTGCCAGCTTAGGGATCTGCCTAGTCTCAGCTATAAATCTAGTCAGGAATCCTCTCAGACTTTCCCTGACACCTTGCTTTATGCGTGCAAGGTGCCGGGGCTGCTTCTCGATCCGCCTGCTGGAGGAAAACTATAAGAGAAAACTTGCTACCAACTCGTTGAATGATTGAATGGAGTTTGCTCACAATCCGTAGAACCATATTCTTGCGTCCCCTTTGAGTGTCAATGGGAAGTACTGATACATGGTCCCTCATTTAGGCCTTGGAGGCTCATATCTTCATAAAAGTGATCGAGATGGTCCAAGAGATCAACGCTCCCGGTGTATGCGTTGAGATTTGGCATCATAGACTTTGAAGGGAGCGACTTTGACCAGATCTCTACTGTAAATGGAGATTGGCGTAAGTCAACCCCGCCTCCATTGTCTCCACCAAAGACCCGTTGCCAAACCTTCTCCAACTTCTCCTCTACTTGGGGTGGGGCCACCATCTTCTTCTTATTAAGATAGTTCCTCAACTCATAAAGGTCTTGGACTGCTTGAGGCTCTGGGCGGCCCCTAACCTTAAGAGGGACTTCGTCTCGAAAAGCTGCCTCTTGGGCAGTGGGCTTCTGGTTGTTGCGGAGGACCTAAGCGACCTTTCAATCGCTGTGGGACTCTACTACTCGAGGGAATTTGAGTCCTCAGACCCATTTGCTGGCTAGCCAGCTTGCTGCTACTCTTCTTCCCCTTTCCCCTATTCTAGGACGTCACGGTCTGGGAGGCCTTGGAAGGCACCCCTTTGAGCTACTCGTCCAGCTTCAAGCAAAGGGTTTGGACGGCCTTGGACATGACGTTCATCCTTGCTGTTAGCGCCCGTACATATGGGTCAGGATGTTCCTCTATCCTAACGCAGGCCGTAAGACCATTGTCATACAAGGTTGCATCTCTGACAGGGGCACTGGCTTATACTCTAGTGTTTACCATTTTCTCATTTATGGAAAACTTCTGGAACTTGTAGAAAACTGGCTCCCGGTTGTTTCCAATAGATGGTGCCAAATGTTGTGTCCTCAAATCCTTACTCTGATAAGGACGAGGACCCGATAGTAACACCAAGTAGTGAGTATGTAGAAAATGAAGAGAGAGAATGTGACATGTGGGATTTTTACGTGAAAAAACTCCTATTAAATAAGAGAAGAAAATCACGAGACTCTTTAGTCCAAGAACTCTATCCGCTATGACGTGTTGGGTCACAAAGAAAGTGTTAGCTGGGGACTGAGTGTATGGAAATTCTCTTAAGTCACACCTACAACACTAGTCCTCTCTTTCTCTCTCTACCATGCAGTGGGCTTCTTTCTTTCTCTCTCTCTTAGTGAGCAAGTACAAGGATTGAGATCTTAAATTTCAAATCCTTTGGTAGATGCAAAGTCAATATATTTATAATAGTTGGAATTCTCTACATGAAGCTGCCACGTGTCGGTTGGCGTGTGCAGGAAACTTGCCACCAACTCCACCAATCCAGTTCATTGTGCCAGGGACGTTGCGTGTATGCTGACTAATCTTCCATATCATCACATCTGTAGTGATCGATCGTGTGTTGTAGGATATCATTCTCTACACAGTCTGACAGGGCTAGCTACCAAATCTCTGACACGCCGATTTTGCAGATATGGCTGACATCCGATGCCTACCTTGAACCCATGGACCTGAATGGATTTTAAGTCTACTATGCCTCACGGGTTGTCCCTGGGACCTAGACCTCTTGGGTCTCTTGGGCTTGTTGGATCTCCATGACACCAAGGTCCGACTCCACGAGAATGGGCATCTTGAGTGGGCCCTGAGTATCTGTACCCATCACTTCCCATTATAAAAAACTAACTCCATTCTTGGATCTATAAATGTACCATATAGTTTTACATCTTATATGTCAATATCTCGAAGCAAGTCCAAGGTGTAGCTTTATTGTGAGAGGAAGATACCTCTTCGACACGTTGCAACTTCAATATCAAGAAAATAACATAAGTTTCCAAGGTCATTAGTTTGAAAATGATTTTTTGAAATGATGCATGCTTGTATATTCAAGGCAAGATACAGAAAGAAATATATTGAGATAGTGATCTATATATATA
>JAOVVI020018640.1:0-10310 GCA_028571085.2 Nepenthes alata
TGCGGTTGTGGTTGTGAACGCAGTGATGGAGGGTAAATAGTTGTAGATGGAGAAGCCGCTACTGGTGAAGGATTCGGAGGCCATGAAATAGTTTCTCTGCTCTATTTTCATTCGATCCGGTGGAGTAATTGAAGAATTTCAGCAACGGAGTTCCGGATTTGTGCCTTGGTGGAAGCTTGGGCAACAAGAGCGGCTGTGTGTTGTTAGACGGTCACCTGGATCTCCTTCACCTCCATCGATAGCGATGCGATGGAAGCATCGAGTGCGTCGAGTGCTTGTGCTTCAGTTGCGAGTGCCATGTCCTCTGTCGGCTCTCAATGAAAGCACCTATGATGCATTCACCGTTGATGACGGTCACGACAGATGAACAAAGAAGACGAAAAACCAGTGGAGGGGACAGGAAGGGGGAGTTCGGCAGAGGAGAAATCAGGGGAAGAGGGGAAACAGTCAAGGGAGAGAGGTAGAGAAGGAGGAAAGGATAGACACAGAAGGACAAAACAGAGAGGGAGAGCAGAGAGCAGAAGATGCCAGAAGGAGTAAGTAAATATTACTTTCTGCCCATTCCTCAACTTGAACAATACATATATATAAAAAGCTAACAGAATTGGTTGGCATCCAACCAAATTAAAAAGCAGATAACCAAAAATGGCAAAAAAATATCAGAAAAAGTAACTGAAATTAGGCACGTAATATTTGACCTTTAAAGTTATTCCTATTTTTCAAATACATAAAATTTATGACATGTAATCATCAACTATGACACAAAAATTAAAATGATATACCGACCCTTCGGGAGGCTATAACATTTTTATATAAATGCATACGATGTAAACCAAATTCTCAAATTATTTTTCTTACAACTATTAGATAAAAATACATAATTAAATATGAAAATTCACGATTCCCATACAAAAATTATCGGTCTAAAAATCTGTGAATGCTAAACTTACTAATCTAAAATATGTGACAATACAATGTAAGTTTAAAGTTTAATAAGTAAATAAATGATGATAAAATTAATATAGGTATAATAAATATAAGATAAAAAATTATAAATAAATAAAAAATGTCAAACAATTATATAAATAAACCAAAGGTTGAGATATCCCTATTGATAAAATATAGTCCTTCAAAATCAGTTAAAATTCTAACATTATACTCTACTATTTAAACTACTAGACAAATCGTCTATAAAACACCCTATAAGTTTGACCATGCCCATTATTATTTGTAAATTGTGGGTGTACTGTACTTCATGCAGCATTATCCTAATATATTTTGACAAATCATAATATACTTATTTTTTATCAATTTTTTATAATAATTTATTATGAATAAAGTTTAAAAATCTCTATAGAATAATATATTTTTTTTAAAAGGAAGCAAGGTAACTTTTTTATAAAATTAGATGTAGAGATTCAATATAGTTTTTCAAAAGTTGTAGATGTAAGAAAATTCTTCGAACTCTTTGTCAAAACTAATGACATGTAAGAAAATATTTATCCTCAAAATTTAAAATTTTAAGGATCATCAATAAATTTTAGTATGTTTTCATGAATATAGATAATTTACTTCAAAATCGAAGAAATATTATAAAAAAAAATACACGTAAACCAAATATCGAAGGGAATATCGATTAATATTTGCATGTAAAAATGAAGCATGAAATCTCATAATTTAGCAAAATATGAGAAAGAATTTTAGAACTTTTAGTAACGAATCAAGAAAAAGTCTTAAAATTTACTTGGGTTGACTTAAGTCTAAATAATTTTTGACATTAAGCTCCAAAATTATATTTATCTACTTCCTCTCTCTCATCTTTCTTTCTCTTCTTTTTAAAAACTCCGAAGAAATAGGCTAGCTAAAAAGTGGTAGAAATGTCTTTATATAGCAAACTGCAAGTCAAGGATGAAGATCAGTTTTAGTCTACACACGAGCACCTATCAAGAAATCACCAAAACACCACAATTTTGGAACAAACAAGCACAAATACCTTTTATGCACATCAGTATAACTATTTTGCATTAAGCACGCTCATATATAACTCTTACACCTGTCAAGTTCCCCTTATGCTTGTCTATCATAGTCTGACACTTCATTTCTAAATAGATTTGATAATTAACATCAATAATTTATTATTTATTTTAATTTAAAATTATTATATGAATCTTGGTACTTAATTCTCATATTTTTTACCTCTTTATAATGATTTTTTCCTCAAAATTTATAAATCTTAATAAAAAAACAAATTAGAATACTTCTGCTAGATCTCATATTCTCTTTTCCATGTGGGTTCCACATAAAATGGGTTTCTCCGCGACACATTGACGAAGAAAATGACTTTAGTATGAAGCACTTAATCTAGTTGTCCTAAAATTTGAATCAATTTGTCAACGTGCATCAAATTTTCATTGATCATCTATGGTTCATGCATAATAACGTATTCCATAAGCTAATGCTTTAATTTTTTCTAAAATCTAGAAAGGTCAAATAAATCTTACCTTCAAATTTCCTTTTAAGCCAAACTTCAAAACTCCTTTAGATAGAGATATTTTTAAAAATATATAATGAAACACTATGATCTTCATTTAATATATTTTGGATGTATTTAATATTTTTAAATTTATTGCATGTGTGAGATTAATTGTATTTTGTAAAGCTTTTGAAGGATTTTGGTTGTGTTTGGCACTCGAGGTTCCCGGGCCATGTGACCGAGGCATGCAAACCAAAAGGTGTGCACCTGAGTAGCACTCAAGCGCGAGATTGGGTATATAAGCGCACATGGGTTAGAGTTCGGACATTTCGCGCGGCAGAGTAGGAAAATAAGAGAGAAAGAGGAGGGACGGGAGAGAGAGAAAGTGGCAATCGAGCGTCTCAAAGTATCCTTTCGTCAGATCTGCGAAGTATAATGTTGAGAAAAGTATTTGTAAGCCAGATCCTTAATCTATTTTCGTATCCGATGATACTTGTGTCTATTTTAATTTTTTTTTTTACATGCATGTTATTTTTGTACACTCCATCCATTTATTGTGTATATACATGTATGTTGTACCAGTTAATCGGTGGTTTTATACTAGTATTTATGATTTTTGAGGATTTTGTTATTTATAGAAACCCAAAATGATATATATGTATATTTTTGTATCAGTATGTTATGAAATAATGAACCAAGCCTTGCATTAATCCACATGCATAGTGTCAGGGGTAGGGTCACTACGTAGACCATGGCGGTCCTAGATTCGAGGGGTCGATATATACGATCCGAGATATATGTGACATTTGGTACTGTTTCCGATATGGACATATATGATATGTCGTCTCCCTTTTGTCGGTAGAAAAGTTGAGGCATATTATAGTTGACCTACCCCACTGTGTGTTTTAAATGAAAACTATTATAAAAAATTAAAAAAAATTAATATATAACTAAAATTGATATTATATCCAAAATCGTTGGTGATAAAATATAGTAAGTTTTGAGTTTATGGAAAATAAGATATATAGATGGTCTTGAGCTGCTAGCCTAAAACACAACTGATATAGCCAAGATTACTAGACAAGTATAACCCTTCCTTAAATTGATCTAATAATCTTTGGTTCTTCGATTTTGTGCATACTTTATATTTATGTATGGATTTGCATTGGACTGTGATTTAAGATGTGCAAATTGACCCATGGATTGGGCGTTAAAAATGTCTCGTACATATGGATATGTGTTAAGCTCAAAACACGTTTTGCTTATATGTTTTAGTTTTGATTTTTTTTTTTATTTTCGTATATGAGATTATGAGTTTTGGATTTAGACAATAGTATGTGCCCCATGCGGATGTGGTGACGAGTATGGCTTATGCAATGTGCCCTCAGATCACGATATGTTAGACACTCTATGATATAGTCTATAAAATTTGATTAGATCATGATTTATTATGATTATATCCCCAATATTTGATATGAAAGATGATTTAGTACGATATTATTTCTTAATTTTTAGGGATTTTACAGACCTTATAATTTATTTTGCACGATTGTTATATGAAATTACTTTTCTCTAATTTATATATACTATTATATATATATGATTATGATACTTAATGAGTTTTAGACTCATATTTTTATATTTTATCCTTGAAACTAGTGACTTAGATACACATATAGGAGTTTAGATATGATTTGACATGATATATCTCTATTGGTGAGTGAAAATGTTTATTTTTGTTGTGTTCTAGAGTATTGTGGTTGTTTTAGCAAGATGAGGACTTAGGACCATGTTTCGGGTATTCTAAAGTCATTATATTATATTGATTAGTTGTTATTAGATTTGGATGCATCCCTTACGATGTTTAGATAGTAGTTCTCATTTATAATGTCTAAATTTATATCCGATGAGGTCTTGTGTGGGTTACATTGTATTTGGTCCTGTGTATGTATGATTTATCACACCCGGGTCAAATTGTATTAGGTTAATATCATTTATCAAAATTTTTTTATTATTATGGATTATTATTATTGACCTGTATATATATTACTGGGCCGTGATAGAAGTGGTATTAGAGAAAAATCATAAGGATAAGTATTTTAGGTCATTTTGGATAAGAAATTGATCAAATATTTAGCATGATAAGTGTAGCCTATGATGAAGAATGAAAGTTTGGGTGGTAAATATTCATATTCAAATCAAAAGGCCCATTACTTGGATGTGATGAGTCATATGAATAACATAATGGATATAATGATCTAATATTAGGATGAAGAGTCAACTGCTATGAGAAGGTTATTCAATTAGCGGATAAGATAGAGCACCCTTTTGCTGACTTTGGAGCAAGCATGTTCAGAAATTATGGGAGAGTATGATCTAGTTAAAGTAAAAAATTGACTTCCAAGATAGTATTTGAGGTTTTTGGCTACCTAGATGAGAATAACATTAAACTTACTGCTTACAGGCTAGAAGGCATAGTTAGCCAATGGTAGGCTACGCAGCATCCTATTTTGGTGCAGAAGAATAAGGTTGAGCTCTTGGAATGTTTTAGGGGGTCATATGAATTTTAATATATATATTGAGGGCGTCAATTTCAAAAGTGTAAAGGAATTGGGATTATTGATTTTTCCCTCAATTTATTGTAAATTGTGTGTGTTCCACACGATATTTGGACAGTGCATTGATTTCATTCATCCTGATAGAAAAATCTTTGTCTGCTAAGATTGTGTACCCGATATCCGATTTACATATGCAAATATGAAAGGTTGACTGATCTGATTTTATTTGATATACCAGACTTTAATGTGATATTAGGAATAATTTGGTTGGCGAGTCGACATGCTAATATGGATTGTTCAATAAGAATATTCTGATTTGTAATTTGGGTTATGAATTTTGAGTATGAGGAAGAGTCGATTAAGAGATAAAGAAATCGATATAATTTTGCCTGTGAGTTATTTAATGAGGATATATGCTGAGTTTATTTGACATATGTAACCACAACCGAGAGTCATTTTGTGGTCATAAAGGATTTTCTATCTGTATAAAAATTTGAGGATATTTCTTAGAGGAGAGGATTAACTTAAATTATTTTCTAATAGGAAAATTGATGTTGCTATTAAGATTGTGCCAGAATTGGCGTTGATTTTGAAGACTATGCATAGAAGCGATGAGATTATGTCTGGATCATTATGTCTGGATTATCAAAAAATTTAATTTGTTTGGGAGATGAATTGTTTAATAAGTGAGTATTGGGAATTTATAGGCAATTTGTTTGATCTATTACAAGGGTTCCATGTCTTCTAAAATCGATCTGCATCTGAAATATTGTCAACTGAGGATGAATTGGGCGAATGTGCCTGAGACTGCCTTCAGAATAAAGGTATGGCCATTATGAGCTTTGGTGATGCCTTTTTGGGTTAGTGATTTTATCGGCATCTTTTGTGGATTTTACAAATCGGATCTTTCTCTCACGAACCCAGACCACTTTCATCCGTATTTTGATCAATTTTTGTGATGACTTCATTGATGATATTTTGACTTATTTAAAAAATTATGAGGGGCATGGGGTCCATTTGAGGATTGCATCAAAGATTGTGAAGAGTAGTTGACTATTTGCCCATTTGATGAGATACGAGTTTGGTTGGAGGAAATGTTATTTTAGGCGTGTATTTTCTTCGCTGACATGTTTGTAGATCTGTAGAAGATTGAAGCGATGACTAAATCAGAAAGGCTGGTGAATGTCGCGAAGGTGCAGGTTTCTTAGATCGAGTTTAATAACTTAAGCAATTTGTTAATGATTCCTCAAGAATTGCAGCGTCCATGGAACGTTTGGCTTAGAAGCGGTTGGTGTTTGTTGGAATAATAATTGTGATGAGAGCTTTCAAAAAGTGGAAGGAGGATTGTCAACAATGTCGATTTTGTCAATCCCTGATAGATCAAGTAAATTTGTGGTAGGTTGTGATACTTCCAAGAAAGATTTGGGATTGTGTTTTGATGTAGCGTGCCCAGGTTATTGCCTATGGGTTAGGGAAATTGAAAATCTACGAATAGAGTTACTCCACCCATAATTTGGAGTTAGCAGCTGAGGTCTTTGTTTCAAGAATTTAAAGGTGTTATTTGTGTGGAAAGAGAGTTGTGGTTTCATTTGATTATAAAGGCTTGAAGAAATTATTTTGTAAAAAAGGAGTTCATCATGCAGTCGTATTAGCAGGTGAATTTTCTTAAAAGTTCTGATGGTGAGTTTTAGTGTCAGTTAGGGAGGTTGTCGATATTTTGGGTTAGAAGTCTTTGGATTTGATGTGTTTTTGATACTTCATAGGATATGTTGGATATAATAAAGAGCTGCTCTATGTTATTGCTCCTAGGAGGATTGAGAATTGCATTGCTATGTCTCCAGGTGCAGACTATGATTTTGGAGGAAATGAATTTGGGTGATGAGCCATAGTTGATGGGCGCTTCGTATTTGAGGGAGTTGCCAAAATTTTGGGATAGTGAGTCGCGGGCAAATCTTAATGTTCAAGCTAGTGGGGTGCTTTGCTTTTGCAAAAAGAATTGTATTTTGAATATTGAGGCTTTGAAATTATGAAATGAGAAACCTCCATAGATTTTGCTTTGGAGCTGCTTAGGACGGAGAAAATTATGGGTGCTATTTGGATAATTGTTGATTGGCTAATGAGGTCGGCTCATTTCTTGCCAATTTGAATAATATATTCATATGGATTAAGTCGACTCATCGGTATGCTAACGTGATAATGAGATTGCAAAGTATTCTGATCACGAAATTTTGATTGTGATCTGAGGTTTGTGCCGATTTTTGGGGCAAGTTCGCATAAGAAATTTGGGCACCGGGTTGGAATTGATGTGGCATTAGATTTGTAGATAGATAGTAAATCAAAGTAGCACAATAGAAGCATGTGAGCCCATAGCTCTAGGTTATAATATTTAATTTGGGATTTAAAGTAGGAAATCTGATTTGAGGGCATCGGTTTTGGGAGATGAGAGGCAATTGGGATGATTAAATTTTTGATTGCCGAGTTTACTTGCAATGATAGTTATCAATTGAGTAACGAGATGACCCCTTTTAGGCTTTATATAGACGGAGATGTAGGTCTCCTGTTGATAGGAAAAAATTGTTGATCGCAGATTGTTTGGCCTGATATGATTCAGGATTCATCAGAGAAGATAAAAATTATTAGAGATCGGCTGATCAAAGTTCAGAGTCATCAGAAAAGTTATACTGATAGGAGAAGATCATATTTTAGGTTTGATATGGGCAACCATATGTCTCTAATGGTGTCTCTGAGGAAAAGAATTTTAAGTTTTGGGGGTGAAGGATAAATTTGAAGCCAAAGTTCATTGGGGTTATTTGAGTTTTTGCAGCGAATCAGACAAGTGGCCGACAGATTGGCCTTGCCTTCAAGTCTGATGGATGGGCGTGAATGTCCTATTATTATAATGAGAAAATATGTGGATGATCCTTTGTATGTGATAGAGTGTAAGCTGTTGTTGATTTCGATGAGCTATTTTATATTGGAATTTTAACTTAAATTTTGAGGTAGAAGGGATCCAGTGTTGAAAAATAAGAAGACCCCTTGGGCTGTGATGTTTTTGAAAAATCTTTCGATTGAAGAACTGTTATGGTAGTGTGATAATAAGTCTTGAAAAATCTCCATATCTATTTGAGGATGGAGGTAAGGATTGAAGTGCGTAAATTTAGAGGATGAGATTTTTAAAAATGGGAGAGAGTTATAATATTCGGATCCCCATTTAATATATTTTGGATGTATTTAATATTTTGGGGTTTATTGAATTTGTCAAATTAATTATATTTTATGAAAGTTTTGAAGGATTTCGGTTAGGTGTTCGGCTCTCTAGGCTCGTCTGAGGAGCAAAAACCAAAATGTGTGCACTTGAGGAGCGCTTGAGTGGCGCTCGAACTCGAGGTTGGGTGTATAAGCACGCGCGGATTAGGGTTCAGGCATTTCAGGCAACAACGAAAAGAAAAGGAGAGAGAAAGATGAGGGAGAGGAAGAGAGAGAGTGACAATAGAGCATCTTGGAGTATCATTTCATCAGATCTACGGAGAATAAGGTTGAGGTAAGTATCCGTAAGCGAAATTCTTGGTCTATTTTTTTGTCCGATGATATTTGTGTATATTTTAGATATTTTCTTTACACGTATATTATTTTTATACACCCTGTCCATTTATTGTGTACGTACATTTATGTCTTACCGATTATTTGTTAGTTTTATGTGGGTGTCTGTGATTTTAGAGGATTTTATTATTTATGGAAATCCAGAATAATAAATATGTATATTTGTGTATCAGTATATTACGAAATCATGAATCAAGCCTTACATCAATCCACATGCAAATTGTTGGGGGCAGGGTCACTACGTGAACCATGGCGGTCCATGACTTGAGGGGTCGATATATTTAATTCGAGATATGTGGCATTTAGTATCACTCCCGACAGGGAGGCTTAGTCTGACAAGGCTGTATGTGACATATTGTCTCCTTTCTACTGGCAGAAAGCTTGAAGCGTGTTATAATTGACCTGCCCCATTGTATTTTTAAATAAGAATCATCGTAAGGAATTAATAAAAATTAATATATTCATGCGTCCTAATATATAACTGAACTTGAGGTTGCATTCAAAACCGCTGATAGCAAAATATAGCGAGCAAGTTTCGAGTCTATGAAAGACAAGATACATATATGGCCTTGATATGCCGACCTAAAACGCAGCTGATATAGTTATGGTTACCGGACAGGTGTAATCCTTTATCAAGTTGGTCTAATAATCTTTGGTTCTTCGATTTTGTACATGTTTTATATTTGTGTATGGATTTGCATTAGATTGTGATTTAAGATGTATGAATTGGCCCACGGATTAGGCATTAGGAATGTCTCATTTATATGGATATATGTTAATCTTGAAACACATTTTGATTATATATTTTGGTTTCGATTTCCTTTGATTTCTAAATTCAAGATTATGAGTTTTTTATCCGAATGATGGTATGTATCCCACGAGGATATGGTAACGGTTACGTCTTATGCAATGTAACCTCGGATGACAATATGTTATGATACAATATAATATCATCTATAAGATTTGATCAGATTGTGATTTATTATGATTATATGTTGGAGGGACGATTTGATATGGACGATAATTTGTTATGAGATTATTCCTCGATTTTCAAGGATTTTATGAAACTTGTGGTTTATTTTACACAATTGTTATGTGAAATTTCTTTCCTCTGATTTATATTGGTATTTTATATATGATGATAATACTTGTTAAGTTTTAAAGTCACGTTTTCATATTTTTTTCCTTCAAACTAGCGATTTGGATACGCTTGTAGGAGTTTGAACAAGATCTGACGCTGCATATCTCTATTAGTGAGTAGAGATATTTATGTTGGTTGTGTTCCAGATTTCAGGAGTGTATCGTGGCTATTGTTTTGGCCGGATAAGGGCCTTGGACCACATATTGTGTATTCTAGAGTCATTATATGATATTGATGAGTTATTGTTAGGTTTGAATACCTCCATTGCGATATTTAGACAATAGGTCTCATTTTTTTATGTCTGAATTTATATCCGATAAAGTCCTATTTAGGTTGCATTGTGTTGGATCCTGTGTATATATCATTTGTCACATCCGTGTCGGGTTTTTTCATATTAATATTGTTTATTAAAATTTTATTATTATTATGAATTATTGTTATTGATCTCCATATGTGTTATTAGGTCATGACATATAGTCCCTAATTTTAAAATTCAACTCAGACCTCTTTATGGTTTGTATAACTCCTTGATCATCTT
>JAOVVI020018641.1:0-10310 GCA_028571085.2 Nepenthes alata
GTATTTTTGGGTTTTCATCCGGTTACAAAGGAGACTCTGCCGAAATTTCTGCAGAAGTCTTGCCTTATGTATTGACCATTAATGATGTTCATGTTTTTGACGGAAGCTTTTGAGGATAAAAAAAAAAAAAGACCCGTTCCGTCACAGTAGGGCCCTCCAAGCATGGCATGTATGCCATATCAACTCTTCCTTGGCCCCGTCCTTATCTCTGGCCTTAGGTGCTGGGTGCTCGAAAGAAGGTTCCTTGGAAACCTTAGTAGGAAGTTTTGGAACGGATACTTTTGGGATACTAGCCTCTAAAACCACAACTTGAGACACCTCCTCGCCCCCCCCGAAACTGAGTCTCACTGATCCCAGAAGCTCCCTCGGAAAAGTTGGAAAGAAGATCAAGTAAGGGCTCCTCGAATGAAGATAATTGGATGGTCGGCTCCCCATATGAAGTGAGAGTTGGAGCTATAATAGGCACGTCTCCTACTCCAGCCTCATGGTTTCCCATAACAACAAACTCCAAGGGTTTACAGCCTTTGTAAGGCTCTGGTTTTCAGATTATATTAATCATGGTTAATTAAGTTAATACAATTAAAATTGAGATTAAATGATATAAAATATTGGGTTAACGGAGTCAAAAATAGGGACTTGATATCGTCAGACCCCTGTCAATTACGTTTAGATAAAGAAAGTTTGTGATTGTCGGGATCAACTATTTCATGAAGTGGGTCGAGGCCATCCCTTTGGCTCAGTTCACTGAACATAGTGCAACAAAGTTTGTCAATTAGAGCATTGTATGTAAATTTGGTGTTTTAGAAGTCATAATGACCGACAATGAGACCCAACTCACCAGCAAGTGGTTCACAAAATAGTATACTAATTTGAATATAAGGCTGGTTTACACCTCTGTAGCCTACCCGTAAGCCAACAAATAAGTAGAGGTTACCAACCGCACACTACTATATGATTTAAAAATGAATTTTGAAAGTGTTGGAGGCTCATGGGTAGACAAACTATTGTCCGTATTATGGTCCTACAGGACGACACCTAGAGAGCCGACACATGAGACACCTTTCAGCCTGTGTCATGGGATCAAGGCTTTCATTCCAATAGAGGTCAGATTATCAAATCTTCAGGTTGAATGTTTTGAGCCACTCAATAATTCTTAGAGATTCCAGGAACCTCAACCTACTTGAAGAGATTCGGAACATGGCATGTTTACAGATGACGATGTACCAGCAATGGATTGCACGATATTATAACAAGAAGATGAAAGCATGCCAATTTAAAGTAGGAGACTTAGTTTTATATAGGATTGAAGTGACTAGCAAAAATGTCGACCAGAATAAACTCTCACCCAACTGGGATGGGCCTTTCTTTGTATCAGCCATTCTTTGAATTGGGACATACAAGTTATACACCTAGAAGGGCAAATTTGCCCCTAAGATATGGAACGCTTCTCACCTGAAGAAATATTATCAACAAATGTATGTTTGGCCTCGGTAAAATTAGCATACATCATTCAGAATGCTTATAAAATGTGTCATATTTTGTCAATAAAATGATTATTCATTTGTTCTTTATTTATGTGAATACTTGTTTGTTATTTCATAAAACTGAATGACCTAGGTTGTCCTTGAGTCAGGTGAGACGCCTTCACCTGCCCCTCGAACAATCACTTGGTGGTCAACGAAACTTGGTCATATTACTAAACGGCCCTAATGTGTTTGGATTGTAAAACTTGGTCACGATACCAAGTTGCTCTCATGAGACTGAAGGCTAAAAATTTAGGCGGCATCCTTATAGCACAAATGTGAAGACTTCCAGCTAAAGGACATAACATTGTCAGCCGACTATAGTTCAAAAATTTAAGTCAAACACATTAAAGCTATGATACCCTCTAGCATGGCCGAGGGTTAGTAGCAACAGGTGGACAACCGATTAAGTTACCTCAAGGGAAAGACAGTTAAGTCTACAATGCCCGACCAATATATATATATATATATATATACCCATAAATAATAAAGAGAGAGAGAAGATGAACACAGTTTTCACAATATAATTTTATTCCCTTACAAAAAAGTGAAAGTACAAGTTATAAAATTTTATTCCAAGTAAGGATAGTTTTGAGGCTATGAGGTCTCCAATAGAGGCTCCCAAGACTCCACATCGTCTCTGGGATGATACAATACATTTGACCTATTACGAGCACTGCCGTTCCTTGGATAAAGTATGGAAATAGGACTGCTTGGAGCCACCATCTTAATAATGTGTCAGCAAAGTTTGATACCGTCCCAATATTCGTAGTCCATCACCTACCTGATATCATTAAGACCAATGGAGGTCTAAATCTTGCTCTCCAATATGAAATTTCATTTACGAAGAAGTGTGTACTTCTACTTCGCCTTGGACAACTCGTGTTCAAGACGAGAAATACGGTCCTCCAAGGCCATGAACTTCTCTTTCTTAATGTAGCTTTGAGACAAGCAGCCAGCAGTGGAAACAAGAAGATGTGCCAATTTTTGAAGTTACAAAAGAAGAACAAGTTAGAAATTATAAAAATAAATAAGAAAGGAATTTAGAAGAGGCACAACCAATGCCTCAAGGAAGGACGATCTCCCTATGGGGGCCTCACTGGTGTAAACATCTAGAACTTCTTGGACTTCTGGTTCTAAGGACTCTGCAACAGCCACCTTAACTGCCTCAATAACTCGTCCAAAAAAAACTTCCTCCTGGACCTCAAACGTTTGGGGCTCAAAACTAGATGCTTTGACTACTCCCTCGGATACTGCTTCCCCTTCAGCCTCAGGCGCAGGTGCCTCCAAGAATGGCATGTATGCCATATCAACTCTTCCTTCGACCTCATCCTTATCTCTGGCCTTCGGTGCTGGGGGCTCGAAAGAAGGTTCCTTAGCAACCTCAATAGGAAGTTTTGAAACAACTACTTTTGGGATATTGGCCTCTAGAACCTTGACTTGGGACACCTCATCGGCCTCCCCAAACTGAGTCTTGTTGATCCAAGAAGCCTCCTCGATAAAGTTGGCAAGAAGATAAAGTAAGGGATCCTCGGATGAAGATGGTACGATGATCGGCTCCCCATATGAAGTAAGAGTTGGAGCTAGAATAGGCACGTCTCCTGCTCCAGCCTTAGGGTTAACCATAACAGCAAACTCCAAGGGCTTATAGCCTTTGTAAGGTTTTGATTTTTAAATTATATTAATCATGGTTAACAAAGTTAATATAATTAAAATTGAGATCAAAAAATATAAAAAATTAGATTAAATGAGTAAAAAATGGGACTGGTTGAATCAGGGTCTGATGCAGGCTTGATGTGGGCCTAAAGCAGGCCTAATCTAGTCTTGAGTGCTAATAGCAGAACCCTCACCCCGAAGCACGCTCGAGGCATTCTTGGGGCATGATTTCCAGTATAGGTGCGCTCGAAGCACTCTCGAGTCACGTCCGAGGTGCGCTCGAGCGCGATTTCAAGTCTTGCTGCGCCTGAGGATCTCTCGACCGGTGCTCGAGCACCAATTTAGGTATTTAACCCACACGGTCAGCTTTTTTTTGGCATTTCTGCGATGGAGGAGAGAGAGGAGAGAGAAAGAGCATGGTGGAGAAGAGAGAGAAGATGAGATCAAAGCTCTCGGGTCAATTTCTGGCATGGAGCTAGTTGAGAAACTTATAAATCGGGTCGAGATAAGTGCACTCCTATACTTTTCTTTCTCTTTTTTCTCATTTCTTACAGCTCCTTTCGGGTATTCTTATTCAATACCCATCCAAGGTTAGATTTTGTTGTATTTATGTGTTAAATGTGCATATATGTTGATTTGCTTTCCAATTTTTAAGTATATGTGTAAAAATTATGTATAATTGTCGATTTCTCGTATGATTTTTAAGTTTTAGTAAAATGTTGTGTTAAATCGGAAACCCTAACCCACACAAGCCATGATTTCAGATATTATGATGTTTCATCACTTGTATTTCGTATATGATGCTTCACATGTCCGAATAACTATATTAAGTCTTTTAAATATTTTTATTTCCTTCCCGAAACATCCCATATGTTAAGTATATGGACCGATGTTATGAGAATTGCCCATTTTGCATATTTTTGTGGAAATTCTTAATGCTATTTGAAACCCAAAACCCTAAATTCGAATTTAGTTTATGAAAATTTGGGGGATTAAATGTAACATGATTTGTATGTTATATTTTTCAGTGTTCAGTTCCTATTTTATATATGCAAATATGTCCAAAGCTTTTGCATAATTAGAATTTAAAAATTATGATTTATAGTCTATTTATGTTAATACTGAAAATCTATTTAATCATTTGTTAGGTTTACCATTCTCTGTTTATTTGTTTATGATGAAAAGTCATGTGCTTTATAAAGTTCATAATTGATTATTCATCTATCACTTGAGAAAAAGCATTTATAAAAGCATAATCAAGGAAAAAGGACTATGTCAATTTGTGTGAAGTTTCCAAATGAATTGTAAAAAAAAAATATCAAGAAATTGGACCAAAACTTTTTATTTCAAAGGATTATATTCCTTGGTATGCTTTAAGATATTATAGTAATAGATCAAAAAATGTCACTAGGCTACGGAAAATGTTTGGTGGCAATAAGAATCATGGTCTCGTATATCAGGTTAAATGTATACTGTCTGCCACGGGATGTAAAATTACATGGGTAGTGCCATAGAATGTGTAAAAGCATATACATTTCATTTCTCATTTGGCAACTCCATTAGTTGGTAGGGGCTACTAGACTTGATCCCTAAAGATGAATAAATTCCTTCTTGATTTGGAAGACTAATGGAATCATAAATAAAATACAGAAATTAAATGTATTTTGAAAATGTTATTTGATCATGTTATAGATTATATATGCATTATGATCCTATTCTATTCATTCAATTTACTTTAAAAGTATACTACATAGTCCTTATTTATATTTGTCCCTTACAAAGTATTTTGTTCAGTTCCTTACTGCTTTTACTAACCCTTTAGATGAATTACATAAGCTAATACCAAGTGATCAAGATTGAAGGATCAACTGGACATGAAGAGCCTAGATTATTATGATTATAGATTATTTATATTGTTTAGCATTTTTGGATAATGTTTATTGTATTTAGATATTGTAATTTAGTTTAATTTTAATTCCGGGTGACAGATGTAAAGTAAATAGGTTGTGGTCAATGTTTAGAAGGTCGAGTTGCTGTATTATGAACTTTTGGGTAATATTATTAGCTTGTGTGATATTTTTGTGTTGTCCGGAATTGCCGGTGTTGTGTTTGATCATGGACAGGATTTTTATTTTGTACTAGATTATTTTGTAAAAGTGAAATAGGATGTGTCACGTTATGCAGATTAAAGAAAGTTTGTTAGAGATGTGTTTTTTCTTTCGTGATATTGCTGGATATGTATGCATATATTAGATTGATATTTTTATAGGCATCTTTTCTTACTATAGGTCCGACATCGTATTTTTGGGTCGGTGTCGGAGGCACTAATATTGTGGTATGTATTTTGGATCCTGTGTATTTTCTTTATTTATTTGTATTGAGGTTAGTTGAAATATCTCATATATAATGAATTTTCTTTTTAGTTATTTGGTTAATTATTTATGATTAGAGGTAATGATGGAATTTAGATGTGGTCCATCATAGATGGTATCAAAGAGGTTGTAGGGAGATGCCTTAAGGTCTAAATTTAATTGATGTCGATTTAGGGTTTGAGTTGGCCGATATTGATTCGAGGCCTAAGTTGATTGATTTCAGGTCAAAGTTTAGGTTTAATTGGTTCTGGGTTGAGGTCCGCAGTTGAGTAAGTTGCTAAGGTGGGATGATCTAACCCGATTATCAATATATTGGTGATCGAATTAAGAAATGGCAAGATGTGGAAGTAATGATAGACTAAGTACTCTCCCAGACTAGGAATAGGGATGCTTGAATAGCATGGCGAGTATGACGGATGGAGTGGAATCGGCGACTCGAGGTAAATATATCTTGGAGTCAATTTCTGGTGCTAGTGAATCCAATGATGTCGATTTATAATTGATTTATTAATGATTAAATGCCTGAATATTTGGGTGGCACAGATCCTATAGAGGTTAAAAAATGGATCTTAAAAATTAAAATAGTATTTGTGGTGATCCAATGTCCGAAATGAGATAAGGTAATGTTTGCCTCATATATGTTAGAAAGCGAAGTCGACCATAAGCGGTTGATGAGAAAAAAAGCTTGATGAGGAAAGATTTTTCAAGAAGTTAGCTAACCGTGATAAAAGATAAGATTTTCAAATTTTGACATTTTAGTACATATATTATTTTTAATTCTGAATCTATATTTTTATTTGTATTTCTTAAATTTATTCATTTATTCGAGGATCATAGATTTTATAATAGTTGTATCAATATTTATAATATTTTTTGGGGTCCGTAAATATGATTAGTTGGACTGATTTGATTTCATTTGTGGTGCCGAGCTTTGATATAATATTGGGAGTGATTTGGTTGGTGAGTCACCATACTAGTATGAATTGTGTTGGTAAGGATATTAAACCTTACAATTGGATTGTAAAATTTTGAGTATGAGGCAGAGTTGATTGAGTGGCGACAAAATTAGTATCGTTTTACCTGCAAGTCGTTTAATGAGGATGTGTGCCAAGTTTATTTAGTATATACAACCACATTTGGAAGTCATCTTGTGGTCCCTAAGAATTTTTTGACTTTATAAGTATTCGATGATGTTTCTTAGAGGAAATGATTAGGCTGGTTTACCTTTTGATTGGTAAATTGAGGTTGCTGTTAAGGTTACATCGGGATCGACACCAATTTTTAAGGATTCCATATAGAATCGAGGAAGTATCAGTTGGGTGCCCGCCATGGGATGCATTAAAACCCTTAGGGTGAGTAAGATGAACTAATAAGGTAACATGTGGATGATTGAAACTTTGGGTTGCTATGGAGATGAATGGTTTGATAAGCGGGCATTATAAATTAATAAGTGATTCGTTTGACCTTTCGCAAGGGCTTAGTATTTTCTAAGGTCGATCTGTATCCAGAATATTGTCAATTGTGAATAATCCAGAGTTATGCCCATGACAGCCTTCAAAATAAAGATACAATCGTTACAAGTTTTGGTAATACCTTTTTGGTTTGTAGTTTCATTGACATTTCTGTGGATTTTATGGATTAGATCTCCCGGCCATATTTAGGTCAATCTTGTGATGGCCTCATTGATGAATTCAAAGAATTATGGAGGTAAATGAATTTCGTTTGAGGATTGTATCATAAGTTGTGAAAGGTAGTTAACCGTGTGCTTAATTGAGAAAAGAATGTGAGTTTGGTCGGAGGAAATGTTATGTGTGGCATGTGGCTTCTTCGGTAGCATGATTGTGGGTTTGTAGAACATTGAAGCGGCGACTAATTGGGAGGGACTGATTAATGTCATGAAGGTGTGCGCTTTTCTTGGGTTTAACTAAATCCAATAAGTTATTCGTTAAGCATTCCTCGAGGATTGCAGCGTCTGTGGGATGTTTAGTTTGATAGCAATCGGTATTCGTCGGAATGAGATATGTGAGAAAAGCTTTCAAGGAATGAAGGGTAAATTGTCGCCATGTTATTTGGGTTAATCACTGATGGATCAAGTGAATTGTTATAAAATGTGATACTTTTGAGGAAGATTTAGGATTGTGTTTTCCTATAGCGTATATCGGTGGTTGCCTTGGGTTAAGTCAGTGGGAAACCTTTGACCGAAATATCTCCAAACCATGAGTCAGTAGTCAGGATATTCGCTTGAGGATTTATAGGTGTTGCTTATATGGAGATAGTTATCGTCTAATTGATTCTAAAGGTCTGAGAAGTTATTCTGCAAGAGGAGATAATCATGCGGCAGTGCAAGTGAGTAAATCTGCTTAAGGACTGTGAGGGTGAATTTTAGTGTCTTTCAAGGAAGGTAAATATTATTGCCGATAATTTAATGTTGGGAGTCTTCGGGTTTAGTATGTCTTTGATGTTTTATAGAAGATGTAGAAGGGTGAGCCGCGAGCTGGCCCTAATTCTAAGCAAATGGGGTGCCTAGCTTTTGATTTTTGGGAAGAAGAGTTGTATCTGAAATATTGAGATTTTAAAATTATGAGATGAAAAGCACTCGTGATTTTATTTTAGGATTGTTACGACAATAAGGATTGTGGATGTTATGTCGATAATTGTGGATTGGCTAGTGAGGATGGGCCATTTATTGCAAATTTTGATGATACGTTTAGATTGAATAAGTTGGCTTGTCGGTATGCTGATGAGATGATAAGTTAAGGCTTTGGTGGTGACCTAAGACTGTGCCGAAAGTTTTGGGTAATTGTTTCAATTATATTTTCTAAGTTAATTATAATTTGAGGATTATGGGCATTGCCTTAATTTCATCAATATCTTTGAGGATTTCTCTTAAGTTTATGGCTACTATGTAACCTAAGTGTCCGATATGAATCAATAAATATGAGTTGTGAGAGGATTTTTAGTGCACAAATAAATGATCAATTAGAATAGCATAGCGGAAGCATGTAGGCCCATTGCCCATAGATTTCAGAATTAGATTGAGGTTTTACGTGAATGATCATTTTTTAGACTGATGATGAATTAAAGTAAGAGTTTATTAGTCCATTTGAGATTTTATATTAAGTCGGAGAGGTGGCCAATAAAATCGGCTTGCCTTCAAAATTTGACGGATTGTCAGGATGTCTCCCATGTATCAATGATTAAGGAAGTATGTGATGGAGTGAAGCCGTTGCAGGAGATAAAGAATTTATCCTATGATGAGGTTTTAATTTAGATTTTTGATAGAAAGTATCAGGTATTAAGAATTAGGATAATTCAATTGGTTAAGATTCTCTAGGAAAAATCATTTAATCAATGATGTGACTTGGGAACGTAAGGAAGAAATCTGGGAGGATTATCCCCATTGTTAAATTTTAAAGTTTGTAAAATTTTGATGACGAAATTTTTCTAAGAAGGAAAGGATTGTAAGGTTTCGGTTTTTAAATTATGGTAATCATGGTTAATTAAATTAATATAAGTAAACTTGAGGTCAATGGATGTGAAAAATTGGGTTAAAGAAGTGAAAAATGGAACCGATTGAATCCAAGGATGAGACAGGCCTGATGCAGGCTCAAGCACGAAGAGAAGAACCCTCATGCCCAAAGCACGCCGATGCATGCCTAGGGCACGATTTCCAGTACAGGTGCGCCCGAAACACTATCGAGGCGCGCTCGAGTGCTATTTCTAGTCTTGTCGTGCACAAGGAGCATCTGATTGATGCTTGAGCGCCAGTTTGAGTATTTAACCCACGTGATTAGCTTTTTTTGACGTTCTACAACAGAGGAGAGAGAGAACATTGTGGAGAAGAGAAATAACAGGAGAACGAAGCTCTTGGGTACATTTTCGGCATGGAGCTAGTTGATAAACTTGTAGATCGGGTCGAAGTAAGTGCACTCCTATACTTTTCTTTCTCTTTTTGTTCATTTCTTACCATTCCTTCCGGGTATTCTTATTCAATACCCATCCAAACTTAGATTTTGAAGTATTCATGTATTAAATGTGCATATAGGTCGATTTGTTTTCCGATTTTGAAGTATATGTGTGAAAAACGTGTATTAAGTAAAATGTTGTGTTAAATTGGAAATCCTAACCCACGCGTGTCATGATTTTGAATATTATGATGTTTTATCACTTGTATTTCGTATATGATACTTCACATGTTCGGGTAACTATGTTAAGTCCTTAAATGTTCGAATTTTCTTCCAAAAATGTTTCATATGTTAATTATATTAACCAATATTGTGAAAATAGCCCATTTTGCATATTTTTGTGAAAATTCTTGATGTTGTTTGAAATTTCGGATCCTAAATTTGAATTTAATTATGAAAATTTGGGGGAATAAATGTATTATGATTTGTACGTTATATTTTTCAATGTTTCGTTTCTATTTTATATCAACAAATATATCCAAAACTTCTACATAATTAGAATTTAAATTTTTTACTTTATAGTCTATTTATGTTAATACTGCAAATGTATTTAATTATCTGTAAGATTTACCATTATCTATTTATTTGTTTATGATGAAAAGTCATTTGTTTTATAAAGTTTATAATTGATTGTTTATCTGCCATTTGAGAAAATGCATTTATCAATGTCTAAGACTTAATTCCACAAGAATATGAAATATGTATTTGTATCCATATGAATATGAAAATATACATCTATATTTGCAAGAATAGGAAATATCTATCTGTATCAATTAAATTGAAACTCTACAATT
>JAOVVI020018643.1:0-10310 GCA_028571085.2 Nepenthes alata
AAATGCCGGAGCTCCTTATTCATAGGAAATCCGGATTGTTTTCAATAAAGGAATTTCCGAAGTAGTATCTCGCTTTTAAGCCGGAGCTCTTAATTCACAGGAAATCCGGACTTCTTTTCTCTAACAAAATTCGGACCTCTGTTCACCAAGGAAATCCGGAGTTCTTTTTACCAAGGGAAATCCGGACTTCATTTTTACCAAGCAAATCCGGACTTCTTTTCACCAAGAGAAATCCGGACTACTTTTTACCAAGGGACATCCAGACTATATTTTACCAAGCAAATCCAGACTTTTTTTCACCAAGAGAAATTCGGACTGCTTTTTACCAAGGAAAATCCGGACGTCATTTTACCAAGCAAATCCGGACTTCTTTTCACCAAGAGGAATCCGGACTGCTTTTTACCAATTTGGCCGAACTTGATTCCATCTTAAGCCGATGTACTTTTCTCATTTCGTTTTCCGGTCAACTTGCGTTGACCGGACTTGATGATTGGAATTTTTCCTTGATTTAAAATTTGGGTCGTTACATACAGTAGGCTGACTTGATGACCGGCCAGTTTTGATCTTGTGTAAGCTTTAAAATTTCTTTAAAGCGTACCCATTTATATGGGTCGAGATTATAATCCCGACTGAATGTTCTATGACAGAGGCCGTTAGAAGATTAATGGCCGCTTTCGTCACAAAGGAGGAGACATTGGTGAGGAAGAGAAGCGTAGAAAGGAGTCGCGGTAGGAGAGAGGAGGAGAGAGAGGCAGGACGCGTGCACAGAGGAGAGAGAAAGCTCGATTCGGGTACTCCGGAGCATTCTTTGTTAGACCTACTTAATTTAAGGTTAAGTCAAGTATATACAAGCCCTACCTTTCGTCTGATTTAGCATCTGATATATTTTTACCACTGTTTGGATATTTTATTTACGTGCATATAATTTTTATACATCCTATTTGTTTATTCTGTACATGCATAGATCATTTATTGGTCGATTTGGGAGTTTTGTTTGAGTTCTATAATTTTGGAGGGTTTTATTGTTTTATAGAACTCTGGAGAGTGTCTAGACTGTACATATATGCTCATATATTAGTCTGTTTATACAATAACGGATTTGGCATATTTCGTATAGTTGACTTTGAATGTATGTTTCGATCTAGACTTTGAGTTATCTATTTATGATGCTAATCCAATTTCTAATATGTTGCACATGCAATTTGATTATCTTGCTACTTGATTCTGTCCTGGATCACAGTTTGATAGGGTATCAGATTTGATTGGGCATTCGATTTTTTTGGGCATCCAATTTGATAAGGCATTTTATTCGATTGGGCATCTGATTTGTTTGGGCATCCAATTTGATGGGACATCCAATTTAATTGAATATGTGATTTTACTGCCTATCTTTGGCTATCTATTATTAACTATCGTCTATATGACAATGCCCTATTTGTGGTTATCTATTATTAACCGCCGTCTATGTGACGAGACCCTATCTGTGACTTTTTGTTATTAACTATTGTTTCTGTGACGAGACTTTATCTGTGGCTATCTATTATTAACTGTCATCTTTGTGGCGTAGTCATATCTGTGACTATCTATTATTAACCGCCATCTCTGTGACGCAGTATCATATCTATGGCTCCTGTCTTAACGAGAAGACTCTGCTTCATTTTCGCTGGTATGAAAGGTTGAGTTCTGGTTGTAGTTAATCAATCCTATTTGTCTGATATTTGAATGAAAATTTTATATGATAATTGGACATCTAATTTATATTCATTATTAGTTTTAAAATCTGTTTGTAAACCCTCCATTTGATTTATCAGGTATGTTATTATATCTATAAACTTATATGATAGTTATTGAGCTTTAAGCTCACCTTTTTCTATTTTATCACTTTAGAATAGAGGGCTTGGATGTATTGAAGGAATATGGACGAGATCTAATACAGCATCTTATATTTCAGTGAGCATTATACCACTTTGATATTGTTAGATCTATATGAGTTATATTTTAGTTATTGGATCAACAGAGTTTAGGTCTTGGATCAATATATTCTAATACTGTTGAATTTCTTATAATATGTGGCTGAGTTGTTGTATTATTTGATTATTCCTCTTATGACTGTTTGTAGAATAGGTAATATTTATTTTGTACGGATATTTATTCAATGATGTTCTATGTGGGTTTTTAATCTGTTAGGCCATATATATTTGGTTTGTCACATTCAAATTTAAAATTTATAAAAATAATAATTAAAATTTAATTAATAATTTATTTAACCTGTTTGATTTGAGTTCATGACAACGAGCTTCTAACTTATTGATTATCTTTATCTCGAAACTTCTCAACAACAGTACAATCTCTTCTAACCTATCATAAACTCTCTACTTTGAAGCCTATAAAACAAAATGGTAAACCAAATACTCAACAAGTAAATAAACTAATAAAATAATATAATATAATATAACATCTCGGATAATAATATTAACATAAATATATTAATAATATAAGATAAATTAACAATTACCTGAGATTTAACGACCTATCGTATCCATGATTTGAAAGCCACATGACAACAAATTATTAAAGATGCAAATTAGTTTCCACCGAATCCGAGTATCAACAATGGTATATGTTCTAATGAATCTATCTCAACAGAAGTTCCAACTGTATACGATATAACAAAATATCCTCGAATCTTATACGTCACTATGAACCAGCATTTACATGCCTGCCTCCAATGGTTAGGTAAATCCTCGAAGTATCGGTACTCGTAAGATTGACAATCGAATAATTCTATGGTTTCATGATACTTGCCAGCCGTAATATACAAGTACGAAATCAAATCCACACGAACAATATTTTTGTTATCCCGTTGGGTAACTCAGAATATAACCCGTATGTATTACCATAATTCACTATGATACACGCCTCGTCGGATAAAGAATACTCATATCCACAACCAATCAAACCTAGTACACCTCGGTACGATATCGATCGATAACTCACGTATAAAGTTCACAAGATTATAAATATCCATCCAAGTGATCTCAATCTCTAGAATATGGACTCAGTATCGAAAAAAAGTAGACCACATTTACGTGCCATAACCTTTCATTCAACTAGATACCATAGTATTTTCATACACTCTCCTCAACCTAGACATAGAGTACCAAAAAAATCATGCACACTAACGAAGTTAACGCAAAGAATAGATTATTAAAATTTATCAAGAAAATTTAAGAATAATTAATTAACTGACCGAGTTTTAAATATTTACCAAGTCCTCTGGTTTATTCTATTACACAATATCTAATACTAAGGCCATAATTTAATTATCATTTACCATATCCGGACAAATAACCTACGATAATCAAACTAGTTCAGGCTATTTATGCAATCCAAACCAAGTTACATAATATCCTTAATTTATTCTATACATCACCATACTATATATATATAATGCACATTCTCATCCTACATCATACATATATATACTATAAAGATGCCATCACACCTACAATTGTGTGCATACATATCCCCCCCACCTCACAAATGCACCAAACACACTATCACACCCATAATACCACTGCTAGTATATACATATGTATATATTTATATTGATATAGTTATACATTCTACCCACGTGTATACACGGGCTGCTAGCCATACACGTACATATATACTTCCATATATCTAAATATATACAAATATATACATACCTAGGCATACACATCTCCATATATATGTATGCCATATACCAGTGTATATATATAAGTATACTAATATAACTACACGACACATGCCAATATATAATAATCCGTATAAACTCCTATCTAACATATTTATACGTATCAATTATTCTCGTATATCTGCACTCTCGCATATACACGTACGTTTGCACACCCAAGTCTCCAAAATCGGCCCTCACCACTCTGTACACTCACTGCCAGAACATACATATATATAATTCTTACATGCATGTACATGTACACCATTTGTATAATACGTTCACATATGTATATGCTAATCTAATACCCACGTATAATAATATATACATGCGATTACACTCATCATATTTTTATACGTGTATATGTTCATACCCACCCAAGGACTCCCAACCTTTCCACTTACACACCCGTCCCAAACTAGTCTTCTTCACTTTTGTACATTTGGACGCTAAAAGTAGAGAATGGAGCTCTGTTTCCGATCCCAATTTCCACATCATAGATTTAACAAAATTAGGAAGAAATACGATGAAATTTGAGAAAGGAGGAGTGGATTGATTGCGAAATACGGAAGATTTACTTGCAGAAAATAGGAATATTACGTCCTGAAACTAGGAATGTTTACTTGCCTTATTTAACGATAAATACGGGTGGCAGCTTCGAACAGTGACGGCAGCTCCGAACAATGATGACGACACCCCCTCTGAAGACGATTAATAATGGCAACGACAATAATAACAGTAGCTTGGCATTACTCTCTATTCTCTGCTACCCGCGTGCCCTTATTTTCGCCGGCGATTAGCAATGGCAAGGAATAGTGGCGATAGCTTCGTACGATGAATGAGGGAGATACTCCCTCCGACTCAGAATGGTGACGGCAACTTTGACTGCAGAGTCTTGAATGATCTTCACCACTACCTCACGCCTCTATTTATAACCCACAATAACGGCCGACCGATTAAACGAACGGAAATAGAATTGCTAGAAACGTAGTAAGACTTGGCAGACGAATAGATGAAGAACTGAAGAGTTGAATCTGACGGAGACGTTTCAAAGAGGAGAAGATAAATTTACAAGGAATAAGAAACGCCTGGAAATGAAGAAGAAAAATCACCGAATATTTTAAGGACGACAAAGAAACGATTGATTGGATGAATGAGGGAAGGGAAATGGCTGACAGACGCTGATTAAATGAAAAAATAAAGAGAAGGGGAATAGAAACAGAAGACGAAAGAGAGGGAAGGTGGAGAGAACAGGAGAGGAAGAGAAAGATGAAGGGCAAGGAAAAAACTGAAGGATGGTTGAAATGAATGAAAATGGTAGAAGAGGAGACGAAAAGGAGAGAGAAAAAAGGATTTGAGAGACGGGAAGAGAGAGATGGGAAACAGAAGGGAAGGTGCGAGTGGGGATATACTATTTAATATTATAACTTTATATTTATTATTACTTAATATTATTATTATTATTTATTATTTAATAATATTTATTATTATTTTATAATTATTATCAATTATTTTATTATTATTTTATTAATAAATTATATTATTTAATATTATATTTAGTCAATAATTAAATAACCCGAGTCAAAATATTAAAATGTTCATTGACTCTTCAATAAATAAATTAGATCATTTTAACCGTTATTACTGATGTCTTTGACCATGTATCGATTTGTCATTGTCTGACATTAATTCTGTTTTTTCGACTAAACATTATTATTATCATTGTTAGGCTTGGAAGGACGCATTTGTTTGATTGTACTCGCCCCTGTCAGAAGGTCGTGGCAATAAGAAAATATGATTACCGACTAAACCTTATAGTTATCATTGTTGGGCTTAGATGGACGTGTTTGTCCCACTGTGCACACTCCTGTGAGGAGGTCATGGCATGTCTATTGGTGAGCCTCACTAGGGTTGATTGGGTTTGGTTACCGCACTCGTTGAGTCCTGGAGAAGTCAAGGTCATCGTTTGCGTGAAACCATAGAGGCTAGTCCCGCTAAGAGGACGTCATCACTTTTGTGCGTCTAATTCTAGTCTGTCAACCATTGTTGACTGATGGTACTCATTTTTGTGAAGAAATTGTCATGCGCATGCTGAAAGGTCTCTAAGATTTTTATGGCCACTTATCTGAGGAAGTCTTACTTTCGTCCGCAAACCCCTCGGGCCATAATATTCGACCTCATTTGGGTAACTCAATTGCTAGAACCAAGGTTCAGGATTCGACCTCGCTTCGGCCGCTTGATTAACTAGATCGATATTTTTTGATAGGGTCGCAACTAGTCAAGAAGCAAGTGAAGGCATTCACCTAACTTAAGGGTAGTTTAGGTCGTTAAAGTAATGCAAACACACATGAATTCGAATGATTGGCATGATAAATGAAACGAGTAATTAAACATGTTCAAAATAATCAAGCAACTCACTTGGCTTACCTACGTTTGGCAGCAAATCATCGGTAGCACCTTTCTAGGGTGGACGGAGCTCTATGCTTGCAGGATTAATTTTTTGCTTTGGGTGCATAACACATACACCCCATTTTAGAGGATCGTCAAGATTGGAAATGGTCCCCATCAATGGGGTGACAATTTGTTCTGGTTGGTAGTTATTTGCATGTAGCCTGTACACACTAAAAGATTGGGTTTGCCATGTTGAACTGTTGCACTTTTACCTTTTTGTTGCCATACTCAGCAGAGCACTTACCGTGGGATTGGGTTCCATCGTTGGTATTCATGACCTCAAGAAGCCTAACCACACACTTGGTGCCCCACCGAATGGACTCGTCAGCCTCTACTCAGTCATTAGCACTAGAGGGATGCTTGTAAGGCCAAGATTTCTAAAATATAAAAAATCTCAATCATCGAGTCAATGTGATCAATGAGTCAAGGAAAATTAAAGGTTGTCCGGTCAACTCATGTTGATCGAAAAATGTAATAAGAAACGCGATTCGGTCAACGCATGTTGACCAAAAAGCTGAGGAGAAGACAAAATCTAGTCAACACATATTAACCGAAAAGTAAGAAGGAGAGTGTAATCTGGTCAACGCATGTTGACCGGAAAGCATAAAGAAAAAAGGAGACCGAAATGTGTGAAGGAAAAAATGAGACATAACCGGTCAACGTATGTTGACCGAAAAATATGAGGAGGTCAAATTAGCCTTGAAGCCGGAGTACATTGTATGAAATGAGGCTGAAGTGGCCTTAAAGGTCGGAGTGGCTTTGTGTGTTAGTGAGGACGGTGTAAAATTACAGGTGCAGGGAGAAGAAATTCGGAGTTGATGAAGAAATGAAAGCCGGAGTTGATGATTGATTGATGGCCAAGACATGATGGCCGGAGTGGTTAGTAAAAGAATAATGGCCGGAGTGAGGATAAAAGTGTAATCTGGTCAACGCATGTTGACCGGAAAGGATAAAGGAAAACGTGGGGGTAAGAAGGAAAAATTTAAAAATATGGAGAGAAGTCAAGAAAAGAATTGACCGCCCGATTGATTGATGTAATAACTAATGATGAAGACCATGCCTGAGTGGGTGACCAACTCTCAGGCAAAGGGAACAAGCAAAGAAGTACAAGCTGTTGACCTGCCCTACCTACTACCACCAACCCCAACGTCTATAAATAATGACCTCAAAAATTATGATAGAAAGCGAGGAAAAACGATCGGGTAAAGGCGCTAAGAACTTCGAGCCAGAACCAAGTAAGGGGTTCATAGATTCAATTCAGGCAAGCGTACTCTCCGTTTTTAACTTCATGATTTTATGCAAGTGTACACCCTCCACCCTACTTTTAAGATAATGATTTAATGCAAGTATATGCATATTTCATTGCAAGGATATCTGATTCTTGATGAGTATATGTTATGATATGTACGATGCTTGTTCTAATCATTGATTAAAGAAGAATCTCTGTTAACCGCATGCTTAAAAGAAGTTCAGTTTTCCCATAATAAAATTGAGTTTGGTTTTTCCTTGATAAAGAATCAGTTTGGTTTTCCCATAATGAAAAAGAACTCCGTCCATCAGTAAAAAGCGCTCCATCCTTCAGTAAAAATACACTCCATCCTTTAGTAAAAAGTACTCCGGATTTAAGGGTTTTGACTTTTAAAAGTACTCTATCTTTTAGTAAAAGGTACTCCGAATTTATGAGCATCAACTTTTAAAAGTACTCCGTCTTTCAATAAAAAGTACTCCAAATTTATGAACTTTGGATTTTAAAAAGAATTCTGACTTTTGAGAAAAAGAGCTCCAATTTCTGTTAAAGAGTGCTCCTATTAGAAAGGAGCTCTAGCTTCTATTAAAAGAACTCTGACTTTTATTGAAAAAGACTACAGCTTTTGCAAAAAAAAAACTCCGACTTTTGAGAAAATGAACTCCGTCCAAGGATCAAGCCTGCTGGCAGGGCTTCAGCAGCCCAGACCAGAATAATTTTTTTGATTTTTTTTTCCGATACCAAACCTTAATCTTTCCATAGGATTAGTACTGATCATCAACATACTAATCACCTCATTATTATTGAGTTCTTAAATTCGGAACCTCATAATGACTATCTTAGAACTATTTAAATTAGAGTAGCATAGCGTGAAACCATGGCTCAAAAATTTAAGAGTGAGGTTAAGATCCCTGTGATCAAATTCTTTTGAAGCTTGGACTGAAGTGGAAGTTCATGGGATTCATTTGAAGTATCGAATTAAATCGGAGAAATGGCCAGCATATATCGTAGGTTGCTTTTGAAATTCAGAGGATCGCTATAATGACTTCCTTATATCAATGGTTGAGAAAATCAGTAAGTGTCTGGATTGAGTCGTTCTGAGATGCTAAAGATTTGTTTTGTGATAAGAATTAGGATGATTTAAATGCTTGAGGTTTCCTGGTGTACTTCTCTAAGGGAATAACTTCTGGATGAAAGAATACGTGTGAGGATCATCAATTTTTGAGGATGAAATTTTTATAAGTGGGAAAGATTGTGACGATCCAGATTCTAAAACATAAAAGTCCCAGTTATCGAGTCAAAATAATCAAAGGATCGAGAAAAATTAAAGCTTATCTGAAAAATGTATGAGATCAAAAATTTAATGCTTAAATTGGAATTTAAAATGAAAGAAAATACCAGTCTTATATGGGTTAAAAAGAGGTTTAACTTTCCCTTGTGTCTAAAATTAAGTCCAACCTTGTGTGAGGTAAAAAGGAGTCCAACCACCTTAAGCCTAAAGAAGTCCAGTTTATCCCTTGGGCCTGAAACAAAACCAACCTTTGTGTAAGAAGAAAAGAAGATCGGCCCCTGGAAGCCCAACAACTTCGGCCTTCCCCTTTTATATAAAGAGGTTCGGCCTCCTCCCGTGAAAATCAGTCTGGCTTCCTTTTTTGTGAATCATGATCCGCCCTCCCTTCAGAATCACAAACAGCCCAAAAGGTTGGCCAGCAGCGGAGTGGGCCAAGCAGTTGGCCTGCAATGAACAAATGGCAACTAAACAAAAAGTAAACTTTACTATTTAGTTCAAAACTAACTAAGCGGCGACCAAATGGAGTAAGTAAACTAATCTAGTTACTCCCACCTACCGTCTGTGAATAAGTACAGGAGTAAGTGACTTACCCCACTTACCCCACCTAACCCCTCATCTATAAAAGCCTTGCGTTGGTTGAATGTAACAAAGGAAAACACAAGTAGTTAGGAAGAAATGGAGGAGAGAAAAACTTCAGACGGTAATATTGGGCGGCCGACTGTCAGGCAAGATACTTCGGATGCTACTTTTTAAATTCATGCTTTAAGAATATTGCAAGTATACTCTCCGTTTTTAAGTTCATGATTTGTTGCTATGCATGTTTACATCGTAAGTATATCTGATTCTTGATAAGCATATGTTACGGTATATATGATATTGTTCTGATCATTGATTTAAAAGAAGAATCTCTATTAACCTCATGTTTAAAAGAAGTTCAATTTTCCTTAATGAACAATCAAGTTCGTTTTTCCCCAGATAAAAATCAACTTTGGCTTTCCCTTAAAGAAAAATCAAGTCCGGTTTTATTGAAAAAGAACTCCGCCCTTGTTGGAAAAAAACTTCGCCCTTTTGATAAAAAAAAAGAAAGAACTCCGACTTTTGTTAAAAATGAATTCTGACTTTTCGAGTAAAAGAACTCCGGCCTCTGTTAAAAAGAGTTTCGGAGTTTTGATGAAAAGTACTCCGTCCATTTTTAGAAAAGATCTCCGAACTTTTGATGAAAAGTACTCCGTCCCTTTTTAGAAAAGAGCTTCGGGCTTTTAATGAAAAAGTACTCCGTCCTTCAATGAAAAAGTACTCCAGATTTATGAACTTTGACTTTTAAAAGTACTTCATCCTTCAGTTAAAAGTACTCCAGATTTATAAAACTTTGGCTTTTAAAATTACTCCGTCCTTCAGTAAAAAGTACTCCGGATTTATAAAACTTTGACTTTTAAAAGTACTCCGTCCTTCAGTGAACATTACTCCGGATTTATGAACTTCGACTTTTAAAAGTACTCCGTCCTTCAGTGAAAAGTACTCCGGATTAATGAAACTTAAGCTTTTAAAAGTACTCTGTCCTTTGAGAAAAATGAACTCTGATTTTTTTAATATGCTCCGGTTTT
>JAOVVI020018644.1:0-10309 GCA_028571085.2 Nepenthes alata
CATGATTGTTAGTCTCGTATGCTTCTAGTACTAAATATCTTTTACGTGTATTAGATATTTATTTCTACTGCTTCTGCTATACTTTTAACGGGGTCAAAATTAATTGTTCATGCTAGCATAGAAAGTGTGCTTTTTCACACCTGCGTGTCGACAAACGCCTGCCACCTGCTCTGCAACCTGCACACCTGCACTGCACTGTGCAGACGTGTGCTCTGCAGTATAACTGCCCACCTACTCTGTAATCGCCTATTCCCAAGAACGGCGCATGCTCTAACAAGTCTGCAACGTGGCGCCTGCACAGACGGCGCATGCACTGACAGGTCTGACACCAATCTTTCAAAAGCCAGCTGTCCGCAACGTCCTCGGTCAATACTGCACTCACGTCCTCGGACCATATGTGCCCATGGCGATCACAAGAGTCATCTGGTGTCTTTGGTCTCCAGGTAGTGACAACGACCTCGGACTTTTCAAAGTCCTCGGTCCTCACCGGGCACACCCCATGTCCCCGGACGATACTGTACACTCAGCCATGTCCGCGGGGGATACCATACCAGTGTCACCAACTGGTAAATTCCGGCCTTCCCTTTGCCGTCCGTGCGCTACGTCCATTTTCCTAATGGAGTCCGCGGACTGTTGCCACTCGGAAGTGACCCCAACAAACTTTCCCTCACGACCGAGTGGGAAACATCTTCGCCCTTTAACCGGCGACCGTCATCGCCTGCCTTTTGGCAGCTTCCCCTGAACTGGGAATCTATCGTCAGCTCCGCCCTTGGCCCTGCTAGCTCCGCCCTTGGTCCTACTTGCTCCGCCCTTGGCTCTACTGGCTCCGCACTTAGCCCTGCTCAGTTCTTCCCTTGGTCCTGCACAGCTCCACCCTTGGCCCTGCATAGCTCCGCCGTTGGCCCTGCTGACTCTGCTGTGCTTTTTACAGTTCCTTCCAGTTCCACACTACATGGCAAACTCTTTCCACGATGACTCCAAATATACTGGTACCGAAAACGTGACTTACACGGCCCTTGCTCTTCAGACTTTGGGCCACGTCCTCAGACATCACTTCAATCGCCACAGACCTCAGCGGCTCCACTTCTGCGAGCAGCCCTTTTCGGGCCTTGGCCGATCTCAGCATTAAAAGAGTCCTCGAACATGTCTCCATGGACCTCTCGGACAGGACACCACCAGTTGGTCCTCGTCCATTCTTCAAAGTTCTCAGACTTCATGCTCTGGTGCCGAGAACATGACTTACATAGCCCTTTGGTCTTCAGACCTTGGGTCACGTCCTTGGCTCCTTTCCCTCGATTTGGTGACAAAAGACCTCGGACTGCTGAGAGGTGAAGTACACAGAGAATGCCGTCTCACTTCCTCGTTCAACACAGCTCCTTTGGCCATCATCAAAGTCACCAGACCGTCAGTAAAAAAAAAGTATGTCTCTGACACCACTTGTTGGGTATCTGTAGAGACTCAACCATCTCTGATACCACTTGTTGGGGTCGAGACGACCCGGATCCACCCGATCCGGTCAAAGCAGCGAAAAACCCAAACCTCTCGGTCATCGTCAGCCACCATGTAGTAGGAACAAGGAAACAGAAGAGATGCACAATAATTTTTAACGTGGAAACCCCTTCTCAAACCGAAGAGGAAAAACCACGGGACACATAGTCCACCAATAAATCCACTATGTAAAATGGTTACAGAAACTCAGAGATAGAGTACAACAACCACCCGGCTCCACGAGCCCTGCAGACGAAGACGAAGAACAGAGCCCGAGAATACAAAGTCCTCTCACTTTGTGTTTCACTCACTGCTCTCTTTTTTTTCCACTTTTTCTCTCCTCATTGTGGTGCACTCTACTCTCTCATTTTATAAGTATTTGATGAAACGACAGTCCGCCGTTTTACCCCCGCACACAGCGGCCCGCGCTCTGCGCACCTGGCGGTAACTCTATCGCCAAGCTTGTGCAACCCGCACCCAGGGTATCTGAACACACACCCAAACATGTAGGCACTGCTCTGTCCGAGAACTCTGAGGACTCATCCTCCTCGTGAGTTCTCACCCATGCTACCACTCCTGCTAGATGCTCCAAAGTGCCTTCACCCTGGCACACTGGTAGCGCCTTACGCACACACTCCTTGCGCACTAGCCAAAGCTCAAGGCTCCTGCCGTTGGCCTTTCAGGCTCCTTGCGCACACAGCGCACCTGCACACAGGCTTGCCCGCCTGGTGCTTCACACAGGCTTCGCCGTTGGATTAGCGCCTTGGCTTAGCCCTCCTGACTTCACGCCTTTTCTCTCTCTCTTCTACTTCTTCTGCATGCCCAGCATGCATATATATATGTCCCGGCTGGAGACCCTTCAACCAATGAGCAAGTGGCGTGTGGAGAATCTCCTGCCACCTGCTCTGCAGCCTCCTGCCCGGCCTGCAGGCTACCACCTGCCCTGCAGGCTATGCTGCGCCACCTACTCTGCGACCGCCTGTTCCCAAGGACGACGCGTGCTCTGACAAGTCTGCAACGTGGCGCCTGTACAGACGGCGCATGCACTGACATGTCTGCAACCAGCCATCTGCACAAACGGCGCATGCACTGACAGTCTGACACCTGTCCTCCAAAAGCCAGCTGTCCGCAACGTACAACAAAGTCCTCGGACGATACTTCACTCACGTCCTCCGACCATCTGTGCTCATGGCGATCACAAGAGTCTTTGGTGTTTTGTGGTCTCCAGGCAGTGACAACGACCTCGGACTTTTCCAAATCCTCGGTCCTCACCGTGCATACCCCATGTTCCCGGACGATACTGTGCACTCAGCCATGTCCGCGAGGGATTCCATACCAGCGTCACCAACTGGTAAGCTCTGGCCTTGCCTTTGGCCGTCCGGGCGCTACGTCCACGTACTATGTCCGCGCGCTTAGGATGTCCGTGCGCCTCTGGAAGTCCGCGTCCACTTCGCCAGACTTCTCGGACCACTTAAGCAAGTCTTCGTCCATTTTCCTAATGGAGTCCGCGGACTACTGCTACTCGGGAGTGACCCCAACACTCAGCTGGGGAATTGTTCTGAATTATCTGTCCTTGTGTTGTCCAATTTGTTTGATCCACTTCTGAAAATAGACAGATATGCTTTAAACACATTGAGTTATGATGGTGATGAACACAATTGCTTCGAAGGCGGAATCCCGATGGAGATTGCTGCCCTTCCAAAGCTTAAGATATTATGGGCTCCTCGGGCAACTCTCATGGATATGTTGCCAAGTAGCTGGGGTTCTTGCAGCAATTTGGAGATGGTGAACTTGGCTCAAAATTATTTTACTGGAGGAATCCCAAATTGCCTTGCAAGTTGCAAGAAACTGCATTTTCTTGACTTGAGTTTGAACATGCTAAATGGGGAGCTTGACGATAATCTTCAAGTTCCTTGTATGACCCTATTTGATGTTAGTGGAAATGCATTAACAGGTTCCATAACAGTACTTGTGTATCTAGTCCATTAGTAACTAGGTATGTATATGATTTAAATGACCCATCGTCTGCTTACCTGTCATTTTTTGCCAACAAAACACTGGGAAATGCCCCATTTTCATTGTTTAAAAAGAATAATCGCCTAGTTATTATGCACAATTTTGGTAGTAACAAATTTAGTGGAAGCTTCCAGAGATTACCAATTGCTTTTGGAAGATTGGGAAGGCAGATTATTTATGCATAGCTTGCTGGGGAAAATTCATTGGGTGGATCTTTTCCCAAAAGCTTGTTTGATAAGTGTGGTCAATTGGGTGCAATAATTGTTAATGTATGCAGCAACAAGATATTTGGTCCGCTTCCAGTGGACATTGGTTCTATATGCAAGTCTCTCGTGCTTTTGGATGCTTCTGGAAATATGATAAATGGGTCCATTCCTCCTGCTTTAGGAGCGCTAGAATTACTTGTTGCTCTTGACTTGAGCAAGAACATGTCGCAAGGTCAGATTCCAGTCACTTTTGGTCAGATGAATAATTTAAGGTACCTCTCTTTGGATAACAATAACTTGATCGGGAAAATCCCTTTGAGCCTGGGGCAGTTGCATTCTTTAGAGGTGCTGGATCTTTCATCCAATGTTCTTTCTGGCAGGATTCCCGAGGATATGGGGAGCATGAGAAACCTGACTGTCCTGCTGCTCGACAACAATAAACTGTCTGGGCAAATTCCTTCTGGGTTGGCAAATATGAAAACACTTAGGGCATTTAATGTGTCCTTCAACAACTTGTCGGGGCCTATTCCTTTGAATGGTAACTTGATCAAATGCAACAGTGTTCTTGGTAATCCTCTTCTGGAGTCTTGCCCTATGTTCTCTCTATCAGTTCCATCATCAGATCAACAAGGAGCAAAGGGAGACCCGCGAAATTATGCTGCATCTCCTTCAGGAAGTTCAGCCCTGAGCGCTACAACTGCTGGTTTTACTTCAGTTTAGATTGCTGCAATCACATCAGCGTCTGTCATTTTCTCAGTTCTTGTAGCTCTTGTTATTCTTTTCATTTACACCAGAAGATGGAACGGGAGGTCGAGAATTAATACATCTGTGAGGAAGGAAGTAACAATAATTACAGACGTTGGAGTACTGCTGACATTCGAGACTGTCGTGCAAGCTACCGGGAATTTCAGTTTGAGCAATTGCATCGGTAATGGTGGTTTTGGAGCAACATACAAGGCGGAGATATCTCCAGGAGTCCTGGTTGCGGTTAAAAGACTTTCTGTTGGTCGATTCCAAGGAGTTCAGCAGTTTCATGTAGAAATCAAAACCCTTGGAAGGCTTCGGCATCCAAATCTCGTGACATTGATTGGTTATCACGCCAGTGAGATCGAGATGTTTCTCATATACAATTATTTGCCCGGTGGCAACCTTGAAAAATTCATCCAGGAAAGGTCGACCAGGGCTGCGGATTGGAGAATTCTTCACAAAATAGCCTTGGACATTGCTTGTGCTCTCGCCTACTTCATGACCAATGTGTGCCACGTGTTCTGCACTGTGATGTGAAGCCGAGCAATATCCTGCTCAATGATGACTTCAATGCTTATTTGTCTGATTTCAGATTGGCCCGATTACTGGGTACCTCCGAAACTCATGTCACAACGGGTGTGGCAGGAATTTTTGGTTACATTGCTCCAGAATATGCAATGACTTGTCGGGTTTCTGATAAAGCCGATGTTTACAGCTATGGGGTGGTGCTGCTTGAGTTATTGTCGGACAAGAAAGCCCTTGATCCCTCGTTCTCTCCTTTCGGAAATGGTTTCAACATAGTTGCTTGGGCCTGCTTGCTATTACGACAGGGTCATGCCAAGGAGTTCTTCACAGTTGGGTTGTGGGACAACGGCCCCCATGATGATTTAGTTGATGTTTTGCATTTGGCCGTGGTATGTACTGCGGACTCTCCCTCCACAAGGCCTACGATGAGGCAAGTGGTACTCCGTCTTGTTGACAATGCAACCATGCATTCAATTGATTTGACATAACAAAATGTAGATTTTAACCACGGTTGTAATTTGTTCCCCTCACCCGAGTTTGGATTCTGGGGGAAATTGATTTAGATTCAGTAATGTAGTTCAGCTATTCTCCTTGTAAATTGAGTAAATTGTCATATAGTTTGGCCCATGATATTTTCCATATTTGTCTTCCTAACTAGTGGCTTCTCTGATTTTGTCTGGAAAAGGACGCTGATATTTGTCTTCCGTAACATTTGAATGTTAAGTACTCTGACTCGTGGTCTTAGAGAAACTAAAAACATAGGAGATTTCCCTGTATTTATTTGATATCTGATACTTCTTCTGGTCACGTAGACGCTCCGATTGGGATAGTATTATGCCGGTTTATCTTTTTATTTGTTTTTTTTTATTCTGTTAAGTAGCCCACATAATAGGTGTCACACAGCTGCATGTTTTTACAAAGCAATACGGTATTAACTGTCTGCTTTACAGTGTCTTCCCTCAGCAAAACTGGCTCTAGGAGCTGGTCGTCTTCTGGTGCAATGGGCATGTACATGCTTTTCACAAGCTATGCAGGTGTGTATTTGTTAGTCATACAGATGACTGTTGTAACTGTTTGATTCTTTCAAACCGAAGCTTTCATCATTCTTCATGATCCGATCCCGAAGATATATTTTGTTGGTCCTTGCTGAGGTTGTTGGCTTTTTTGACTTGTGGATGATGCTAGATGAGGAATTCCATATCTTGTTTAGTTGGGTCCAGAAGCATCTCAAGTAGGAAATGCAGGCCAGGGGTCCGTGCATTTGTGTGGCAGATCCAGTCTCTGGATGATCTGGCCTAAAAGACTAGATCGGCTGGGCAATTTTGTTCCTGCTAATAAAAAGGCCCACCGTCAATTCTGCTGCCTCGTATGAAAGGCTGAAATGTGGGGTGGACATTGATCCTCTAGTGCAATAGTCGAGTTACAATGGAACCTTGGGTCGGTTCAAACGACTGAAGCGCTATCTTTCCTGGGATTGTCTGAAAAACGGTGGGTTGTCCTGCAGAAAGGGATAAAATATTGTGTGAGTCGGAAAAAGAAGTTGCTGGCTACAGCTAACCAATGCTGACTCAGGAATAATAGAGATCATGTCCGTTCCTCAATGATAGTCAAATGCACAGGAAAGAATGGTAGTCCAATCAATGGTAAGCATGTGAAAAATTGTCAAATAAAGGATCCCTGTTTCTCTTGGAGAAAGCTGATGTCAAATGCCCAAGGCTTCCCTATAGATCGGGGAGATCTCCATGAGGAGGAAAAACAAACAGAGAAAATGCCATTACTCCAATGGAAAAATCGATGAACCTTGGCTAATCAAATTGTTCTTCTTGAGAAGAACATTACATTTTTCTTGAGAATACTGCTTGCTAAGCTCATGTTCTGCCAATGGACCAAATTAGGGACCTCGCTGTCCATCTCTCGGCTCACCAAAAACTAGTAACCGAGCTTTCCAGAGAGACATCTCCCAGCGTTAAAATTTCGGGAGTTATGTGTAGAACTTTGCCTTCCAGCTGCCTCAACCAATGGACTTGACTCGGGCACATTAAGATTGTTAGTAATATAATATATTTATTCAAATATATTATATTATATTATATTTGTAATGAATTATATAGTACAGAAAGCTTTCGAACTGCACGTTTCCTTTTGTGTTCCTAACGAAGTATGAATTTTGAAAGGATGTCGTATAGCAATTCTTTCTGAGGAATAAATATAGACAAGTAGTGGAAGCCAGGTAGCATTTGGTGAATTCGGTGGCTGACCAGTAATCTTGTGATGCTTTTATGCCATTTTGGACCTTTGATAACTTAAGGATTTGAAGCTGCTTTGTATCTGAAAAACAGGCTCGTTTCTGAAAGGATTTGGACCCATGATGAGATGCTGCTTGAACAAGATTTTGGAACTGGATCATCATTCGGATATTCCATTTTATATCTTTCTTTTTTTTCTTCTTTCGTTTTCTTGCCTGAAATTCTCATCATTTTTTACCCCTCATTATCTATCCCTCCCTGTTTCTGCTTATATTCTTGTGAAGTTATTGGTGACTGTTGGGGTATGGTCACTCTCATATTGACTCATATTCGGTTAACAGGTCGATTGGAGGTTCGGCTGAACACTCATATGGGATAAAATGCCGAGGTAGAGTATTGTTATGTCCGCATGCGTAAAGCAACCGGAGGGCAAATCAGGTGCCGAGACCGAAGGGTTTCCAACCGGACTGCTTAATCGAAGGGTGACCAACTCGGTGCCGATACCGAAAGGTGGCCGGATTGCTGAATCCGCGGGACAACCGGAATGCTGAGTTCAAGAGACAACCGAACTATTGAGTCTGAAAAAAAATCGAACTGCTTATATTGAAAGATAATTGACTATCGGTCCCATTGGCCCAATATGAAAAAGCGCACGAAATTCTCTTTAGAGTTTATAAAAGTGTGTGTAATTGAGAAGGAGAATTATCACTTGTAAAATTAAAGACCAATGAGTGCCGCTAGTGAGAGAAAGTAAAGAAAAGAGAGAAGAAGAGTTTTTCTTACTCTAAAAATTTCTTTTGCACTCACTGCTATTCGGGTCCACTTGATATAATGAGCTGAGTTCTTATATTTGAGATTTGTGTAACCTGTTTTATATAGTGAATATTTGTGGATACATAATCCACAAGTGATATTAGAGAAATGTTATCTGTTTTATATAGTGAACTTTTTTTCTCTTATTCAGAAGATGATGTTTCTCATACAATTATTTGTATCTTTTTTTTTTATTTTTTTATAATTATCATCTGTCCACTATATGTTGTTGTCATTACTGTTCCATCTTTTACTCTCAATTCATCTATGTCTGCAGTGGTATATTCCAACAAATGGTGTCAGAGAGAAGTTATCTGTGTCGACTACTGAGTTTGTTTGAATCAATGGAGGTTGAAAATAAGATAATTTATTTGAATGATACAAACTACGATATTTGAATACTACAAACTAAGAGGAAGGACTTGCTGTTTGTCAAGATTATGCACCTTCTGGTGTTCGTGGCTTAAAAGCCCGAGATGAAGTCAGAGGAGGAATGGGGCGTTGAGTACAAGCAAGTCTGGGGCTATATTCGGCAGTTTTTAGACGATATGTATGATTACATCCGGAATGAGATGAACGCGAAGACAATGTGTGAGAAGATAAAAACCCTCTATACTTCTAAAACTGATAATAATAAACAGTTTCACTTGATGACATTGATACAAGTAGAATACAAGGAGGGCACGCCCATTGCCAACCATTTGAATGAGTTTTAAGGATGCATGGACTGGCTGAGTAGTATGGGTATTAAGTTCGAAGGGTCCTCCTCTCCGCACTATGAAGTATTAGTCGTCAAGTCATAGAGAAGAAATAAAGGGCGCAGCCCAAAGTCTTAAAAGAAGAGTCAAAATAAGTCCCAGTCGAGGTATCAGAACTGTGAATGCTATCACTGTGGAAAGAAGGGATACATTAAAAAATACTATTACATATGGAAGCGTGAGAATGCAGAGGACAAGGAGAACAAAGCCAACAAGGTCGGAGACAAGAAGAGAGTTTCGATCGTTACCGATGGCGACCATTGGTTGGTGTGTGAGGAGGAAGAGGTGGTCAATCTAATCGAGCACGAGATCGACTAGGTAGTGGATACTGGTGCATCACTCCACACCACATCGTGGAAGGGACTCTTCATATCTTACACTCTGGGTGATTATGGAGTGTTAATGATTGGTAATGAAGGGACGTCCCGGGTCGTCGGCGGAGGTGACGTGTCCTTCATCACTAACAATGAAACTCGGTTGTTGCTAAAGGATGTACGATATGCTCCGGACATTCGAATGAATTTGATTTCACAGGCAGGCTAGACGATGAAGGATTCTTGGTCACTTTCTATGAATGGACATGTAAATTAATTGGAGGGTCTCTAGTAGTCGCCCATAAAATGGAGGTCTTCGGGTTATATGTGTTACATGCCTCCATCGTGGTCAAAGAGGAACACATTGGGAGGAGTGAGGACTCATCAGACTTGTGGCATTGTCAACTAAACCAGATAAGCGAGAAGGGGCTGAACAGTTTAATTGGGAAGGATCTTCTCTCAGGTTTGAAGAAAGCCAAATTGAGGACCTGTCCCCATTTCATGGCAAGAAAGCAAAGGTAAGTTTTGTTCATTGGAAACCCGTCCACAAAGAAGACTGAACTCCTTGAGTTGGTTTACACTAATATTTGTGGCCCCTTCAAGGAGAAGTCACTTGAAGGTGCACTGTACTTTCTTGCATTAATTGATGACTGTTTAAGAAAGTTGTGAGTGTATCTATTGAAGGCAAAGGATCAAACCCTTAATATTTTTGAACACTTTTATGTATTGGTTGAACAGAAAACAGAGATGAAGTTAAAGTACATCCAAAGTAATAATAGCGGCAGGTACATCGGAGCCTTTGATGTGTATTGTCGGTCTCATAATATTCGGCATCAACGGGCTCCGCCGAAGGCACCGCAACTGAATAGGGTGGCCAAGCGAATCAATAGGATGTTGATGGAGAGAATTCATTGTGTACTCTCAGAGGCAAAGCTCCTCGATTCATTTTGGGGGAAGCCTTGAAGGTTGTGGTATATATTATCAATCGATGTCCGAGCAGCCCATTGACTAGAGAAGTTCCAAAAATAGGTATGATTTGGTGGGAAAGCGTCCTATGACCATCTATGAGTGTTTGGAGGTAGGGCCTTTGTTCATATCCCAAAAAATGAGAGAACGAAGTTGGAGTCAAAGATGAGGGAATGCATCTTACTCGGCTATGGGGAAGACGAGTTGGGATATCGTCTCAATGATCAATT
>JAOVVI020018645.1:0-10309 GCA_028571085.2 Nepenthes alata
TAACTGTAATTGAATCGTCTGTTGATCGGGTCCATTAGATAATTTTCCGTGTTACTGTTGTGTCCCGCGGTAAACTTCTAACTTCTAGGTTAATAACGTAATCCGCATAATGAGTCTTGATTGTTACCAAAATTTTTAGGTCGGTGAAAGTCTTTAAATTTATATATTTTAATTTTAATAGTTTTGGGATATTAGATCGCTTAATCTCAATTTCTCTATATTTTTTTACCATAATTAATTATGATTTCCTTGATCGGGAGATCTCGGGCCTTACACCGAACCTCTTCCACTTCTCTCTTCTCTTTATATGTGACGCTCATTGTGGAGAGAGATTTTAGAAAACATAACCCTAAAACGTATGAGTCACGTTTTATACCGCATACTGGCTCTCGAGGGCCCTGTGAGTGCGGATATAGTGCAACGGTCCTTGATTACGTGCTCGAGTGCATAGTGAGCACAACAAGTCTTGAATTCCCACCTCTTCACCGCTTGAGCATGAGGCATGCGCCAACAATCCTCCATCCATCTGAAATTGGTGCTCGAGGTTCGATCGAGCACTCCTTAAGCACCCAACTTGATCTTACCTTTGGGCCCTTCGCGTGCGCGAAAATTTTGTTCCTCGCATGAGTTTCATGCGAACCTCCAATGACTTTTCATTTATTGAGTTACCCATAAGGGAGTGACCCAAAAATCAAACAATACAGTCATAGAGACCATTGGTAGCTGCATGCAAATAAGAAATTAGAGATTTGGGTCAGCATGAAGGGAATTGTATTATCATTAATTAAAGAATAAACTTGATACACATCTAACAATTGGACTTGACTAATTGAACTATTTGTCCGATGATAAGCAAGTTCTATATCAATAAAAACCATGCCTTATGAACCATAATACAAAATGGGACATAATGAGGCCCAAGAATGTGCCAATAATTAACGTACTAGTTAATTTAGAATATATGAAAGTACATAAAAGGCAATTACTTTGACAATGGTGATGGAATGTAAAATGTAAGGACTCTTGTTGAGGAGAAAGAGTGCGACTTAGAAGACTAGTTTCATGCCTAACTCAGTCCAGTGTGTGTATTGTATTAAGTTGATTGGACCTAAATGAACCCTAAGCTTTGGATAAATGGGTAAGGGGCTACTATTTTTTTTTTTTTTTTGAGGACCAATAATAATTTCTCATTTAAAGCATGTTGTCTGTGCTCTGTTAGATATTCGTCATATTCTTTGTGAAGTCTTTTGTGTTTTTCTAACCCGGAGCCATTTTCAGTGGAGACTCGTAATGGAAAGCCATAGTCTATGTTGGTGTGGGAAGTGGTTGGTGGAGGTGAGCTGGTGGGGGTCGCAAGAACGGGAAACTGAAACGTAAAAGATAATGGTGATTTACAGAAATGGTGATGATTATAGTGGCACTTGTGGGCATCACTGCTCACATAGTGGCACTAACAACGTGCTACAAGACTGCTAGCAGAATATGGTGGTGCCCCGTCACGTTCATCGCAAATTCCATTCTCTAAATAGAATTTCATCAAATTTCCATTACAACCGTTATAAATATATATATATTACAGTTATTTAAACGTCTATATTAAAAGTATTAAAAAAATAGCTAATACTTTAATTGAGATTTGTCTAGATATTCGAGTTGAAATCAAGATTATAATATCAATTCATATTCTTTTTCACTGTTGATATATCCATAGCCACTTGATTTTTTGTTTGCTAGTTTCAAATAAAGTTAAGAATAAAATATGGACCACATTAACTTGAAAATTACACCAAGCATAATAAATTGCCGTTTTATTCAAAATCTTAAAATTATTAAGCACCCAAATACTCACCATAGAACCTCCATGCGGCTCCTATAAGGAAACTAACATGAAGAATAATTATTAATTGATTATTAAAAAATATATAATTGATGGATAGATAAATATATACTTGAATTTATTAGAAATAACATATTGCATAATAATCATTGGCACAACATAGTGATATAATATTATTGGTGATGCATCCTAGATTTAAATTTTGAATATATTTGGGTTAAGTTGTCTGTCGAATTTCGGTTCCGTTCACAGAGTTTCGGACCCTACATGCCACAACTTCAAACAAGAGGTTAGGCGATGGCAGGTTATCGTCTCACCGGAAATATTCTAACACTCAAGTCAGTAATCAACCTTTTGAAGACAAGAAGATTGATGCAGAAAATATAAAAATGAATGCTGGTGAGTGTTTGCAGGTGGGAATTACACTCGTAGGGAGAGTGGCTTTGGATGCTTGTGGGAAGCAGTATGCTCTTAATATCGAGTTCGCTGGAAACTAGTAGCAGAGGGAAAGAGAGAGTGTGTTTCAGTGCTCTAGAGAGTTAGAGAACTTCTCAGACCTTGAGGGATTTTGTGGGCAAGAGAAGTGATTGAGAGCGTATCTTAATGAGTGAGTCTCTATGGGCTTTTATAGCCATGGCCTTAGACCGCCTTCCTTTGACAGAGAGGTTGGATGCTCGCCTTTTGAAGGAATATTACTTTTCCTGTACAGGCGTGAGTGCCATTTATAGCCGTAATGGTTAAGAAGGCAGATCTCCTTCCTTCTGCGTATGGTAAAAGGCTAAAATGGACCATTAAAAATTTGGGCCGCTTTCTCCTTTAGGCCAGCCTGCTACTAGTGCACCCATCAGTTGATACTTAAATTTATCTTGGCTAACAAAAGTCAACACTAATTTGTATGATTGTATAAAATTATTGACACAATAAGAGCAATTAGACAATAAATTGGGAGTATCGTATCATTTTATAAAAAAATTTATTGAAATAACGAAAGATAATTGAAATTAAGTGCTATAATTTGTGGTCCTACACGCTACAACACTTGACAACACCATGGTTATTATAATATTATAATATTAAAAAAATATGATATACGACAATATTTTGATTATAAATAGTTGATAGCCGAATGCCAATTATTAGACCGGAGATCAAAAATCCATGAAAATGATGATGGTTGAATTTGTCGACCAAGTATAGAAATGGGGATTAACTTGCAACCCTTAGTTATATTCTTCCTCATCTTCCCATTGTTCCTCTTCCTCTACAGAAGGAAACTGTTGAGAATCTCTCCCATGGAGAAGTTTCGGTCAACATCATTGACCGGATGGACGGTCAACGGATGGTCAATATAGTTGACTGGCTGAACGTTTAAGTTGACCAGTTTGGATGAGGACTCTCAGGATAACAATGAGGACGGTCAACAGGATATTGAACGGTCTGAATGGGAGGACGGTCAACAGGATGTTGACCGGTCTGAATGAAAGGTTGGTCAATAAGGTTGACCGACTTATTAAGGCAACACAGAACACCTGCTATGTCTACAAAGGGGTATATTGAGTTGCCTATTTAGAGAACCTTGGAAATACAAGACAGCAGATCAGTTTGTTGCTACTGTAAGCATGCGCCACCTGCTACTGTATTGATATATGCTTCTTGGGAACCGTGCACCAACCATGAAGGACGGCGTGTTGGTCCAGCTGCTTCCTAGTCCTTTGTATATTCTTATATATATGTATGTGTGCATATGTAAAAGAATAACAAGAAAGAAGTGTTGTGAGCAAAAGAGAGCGGAGCAGAGTGTGAGTGTGTGTGAGAGTAAGAACAAAACAGAGGAGAGGAAGAAAGCTAACTGTGTGTGCATTTTTACCTTTCTGTTTTGTAATCTCCATATCATACATAGTATAGTTTTACGGACTTAACGTCCCGTGATTTTTTCCTTGATTGAGAAGGATTTTCCACGTAAATATCGGTTGTCGTTATTCTTCCATTCCTTCTCTTCGATCCCTTTTGTGACTGTGACGGTAGGCCGCCCCATTTTCAGCCAACAAATGGTATCAGAGCGCAAGGTTGAGAATTTTGTTCTAATGGCGTCAACAGCACCAAAGAATCTGCCGTTTAGTGTTGAACAATTTAATGGGCAGGGCAACTTCATTCTCTGGCAAGAAACGGTGAAAAAGTTCTCACCAGAGAAGGCGCTAAAGAAAAATGATGAGAAGCCTGCTAACTTGACCGATGATGAATTGTATGACAAAAGAGATCTTACAAATTGCACCATTAAGCTCTATCTGGATGACAATACTCTACATGAAGTGCTTGGCTTGACTAACCCGACGGAGGTCTGAGAGAAGTTGGAGAGCTGGTACAAGTACAAATCTTTGACAACCAGGCTCCACATTATGAAGCAGTTTTATGGCCTGCGGTTGTCAGAAGGAGGAAGCTTTGAAAAGCACCTGGATGAGTTCAATCGGATATTAATGCAGATGTCCGCCCTTGAAGGCAACTATTCACATCCTACACCCCAAGAGACTTTGGAGTAATAAGGATGGGGAATGAAGGAACATCTCCAGTCATAGGCAGGGGAGATGTCATCTTGGTTACAAACAATGGGACGAAGCTTATGTTGAAGAACGTGCGTCATGTTCCTTACATTTGACTGAATGTCATCTCAACCGGTCGGTTGGATGATAAAGGTTATTGAAATACCTTCTGTGAAGGCGAGTGAAAGCTAACAAAAAGGTCTATGACGGAATGGGATTTTTTTTTCTCAACACAGGATTTGGATTCCATCTAGGGCCCATATATTTTTAACCATAAGAAGTATAGCGGAAGTTAGTCTAATATCCTACCAGTAGACCCTACTGGCGAAGGGGGCGAATAATCGAGGATAGATTGTGTTCTATTAACTCCACACAATCTAAGGCCACACACACTTACGAAAATATCTCATCTCTCGGGATCTTCCCCAATCCATAGGGGGACAGAATAGAACAGAAGCTACCCTCCACATTATAACGCCCCGAGGAGGAGCGGACCACGTATAACTCTATGGACAGAGTTATCCTCGATTACTACCATAACATTCTAAGACGCATGCCGGAGAACTTTACCTGATTGCATATCAGTTTTATAACAGAAGCAGAATACTTCCTTCTGAAAGCGTCAGTCATACTTTCTTCTTCTCTTCTTATGGCTTACGGAAAATTATTTTCAGTCAGAAACATCACAATTTACCCTTCAAAAATTGTGTACAGAATATCTTAAGGCCGGTTCAAAAATCATATACTCAAAGTCGGAGTTCATTTCACATTAAGGACGAAGCTCTTTTTAACAGAGTCTGGAGTGCTTTTCGGATGGAGTGCTTTTCACTCAAGGGTCGGAGTGCTTTTCACTCAAGGGACGGAGTGCTTTTTCACTCAAGGGACGGAGTGATTTTCGGACGGAGTGTTTTCGGACGGAGTGCTTTTTCACTCAAGGGACGGAGTGGTTTTCGAACAGAGTGCTTTTCGGACGGAGTGCTTTTTCACTCAAGGGACGGAGTGCTTTTCGGACGGAGTGCTTTTTTGGACGGAGTGCTTTTTCAGACGAAGTACTTTTCACTAAAGGGACGAAGTACTTTTCGGACGGAGTACTTTTCACTCAAGGGACGGAGTACTTTTCGGACGGAGTGATTTTTCACTCAAGGGACAGAATGCTTTTCGGACGGAATACTTTTCACTCAAGGGACGGAGTGCTTTTCGGACGGAGTGCTTTTTCCCTCAAGGGACGGAGTGCTTTTTCGGACGGAGTGCTTTTCGGACGGAGTACTTTTCACTCAAGGGACGTAGTGCTTTTCGGACGGAGTGCTTTTTTACTCAATGGACGGAGTGCTTTTTCGGCGGAGTACTTTTCACTCAAGGGACGGAGTGCTTTTTGGACGGAGTGCTTTTTCACTCAAGGGACGGAGTGCTTTTTCGGACGGAGTGCTTTTTCATTCAAGGGACGGAGTGCTTTTCGGACGGAGTACTTTTCGGACTGAGTGCTTTTTCGAACGGAGTGCTTTTTCACTCAAGGGACGGAGTGCTTTTTCGGACGGAGTGCTTTTAAAAGCCGAAGTTTCATAAATTCGGAGTACTTTTCACTGTAGGACGGAGTGCTTTTCATTATGGGAAAACCAAACTGATTCTTTATCAATGAAAAACCAAACTTAATTTTCATTAATAGAAAACTGAACTTCTTTTAAGCATGCGGTTAACAGAGATTCTTCTATAAACAATGATCAGACAGATATCGCACATACCATAACATACACTCGTCAGATAAACTTGCGATGCAACATGCATATATTTGCATTGAATCATGATCTTAAAAGCAGGGGGGATGGTGTACACTTGTAATATTTTTAAAGCATGAACTTAAAGATCAGCATCCGAGGTACACTTGCCTGGCTATCGTTCGTTCACCTTTACAAACGAGAAGTTTCTTTCTCCTTTTTCCTCCTTACTGTTCTTCTTGCTCTTTGCTCATACCAATTTTTTTGATAGAAGCTGAGTATTTATAGGGGAAGGGTTAGGTGGAGCAGTTGGGGTAAGTCACTAACTCCTGTACTTATTCACAGATGGTAGGTGGGAGTAACTAGGTTAGTTTACTTGCTCCATTTGGTCGTCACCTAGTTAGATTCCAACTAAATAGTAAAGCTTATTTTTTTTTCTTTTGTTGCCACTAGTTCATTTCAAGCCGACTGCTCGGCCCACTCCGCTGCTGGCCAACCTTTTTGGGCTGTTTGTGATTCTAAAGGGAGGGCCGATCTTGATTCACAGAAAGAAAAGTCGGACTGATTTTCATGGCAGGAGGCCGGACCTCTTTATATAAAAAGGGGGAAGGCCGAAGTTGTTGGGCCTCAAAGGGTCGTTCTTGTTTTCTTCTTACACAAAAGTTGGTTTTGTTTAGGCCTAAGGAAAAAACCGGACTTCTTTAGGCTTAAGGTGGTTGGACTTCTTTTCACCTAATACAAGGCTGGACTTCACAAGGGAAAGTTGAACCTCTTTTTATCCCACATAAGGCCGGTCTTCTTTTTCTTCTTCCCAAAGCCGGTTATCATTTTAAATTCTAATTTAAGCATTAAATGTTGGATCTCATATATTTTTCGGATAACCTTTAATTTTCCTCGATCCTTTGATTATTTTGACTCGATGACTGGGACTTATATGTTTTATAATCTGGGTCGTCACAGTTTTGTTAGGCACCTCAGCTTATGGCTCCTATTCTCCGAGGGGTTTGATTTTTGGCCACATCGGCCGAGCAGCGCACGACAGATCCTTTGATAACGCTAGCTTTGTTTGTTCGCCAGGTAGTTGATGGGCGAAGCCCCCAGCATTATGCCTTCAGGCAAGCGCGAATGGCCCGGGGAACATGAATCTAGTGCATTCGGCTGTACAGCGAGTGCTTTCATGCTCGGGGTCGATCCTCCGCCCGCATGGCTACCCGTAAGGGGGTCATCACCATGGGAGACCTTGCCTTCGGTTGATATAGCAGCTCGCACATATGATGCTGATATCCCTTGACCATTGTGGAGTTTAGAGGACGGAGCCCCAAGCATGGCTAACCGATGATGGGTCGTCGCGAGGGACGACTTCGCTCATGCAGAGCAAATAACTCGCGCTTGGGGTGTTGATCTTCTGTGTCCGTCTTGGAGTTAAGGAACAGAGCCCCCAGGCATGGCTACCCAGTGAGGGATCGTCGCCAAAAGAGGCTATGGTTCGAGTCATAATGCTGGCTAAAACTCGAGTGCTGTCCATCTTTGTGTAAGAGATTGAGTGTAGAGGGGAGATGCTAGACTTTTTGTTACGTTCTCACTGATGTTGCCAATATTAAGTCCCGAGTTGTCATATGGATTAGGGAGCTTTCAGATTTATTGTCATCCAGACGCATCAGCAGCGAAGCTAGAGGAAGCGCCTCAAACGGCGCTTAATTCCCTCGAGCAGAATAGGAACAAAGTTCCCTAGAAAGCCGCCCAGCATCAGGGGATTTGGCAGAGAGTAGTACGGAGCTTCCCCCAAGGAAGCCGTCTAGTACCTTCTACAATCGGGCAGTCCCGGGCTTTTCTGTGATTAGTCACCCGCCAATACAATCCAGATGGACGTCGCACAGGATCCATGTCCGCTCGAGCTCGCTTTGCTAAATCTCCAAGCTGCCCTCCGTGGGCGCACCTCTTAGTCGCCCTCCGCAGGCGCACCCACTAGGCGGGGGCACCTCTTAGTCGCCCTCTGCAGGCGAACCCCTAAGTGGGGACATCTTCGAGCTGCCCTCCGCGGGCGCACCCTTAAGTAGGGACATATCCTAGCCGTCCATCCGCGGGCATGCCTCTGAGCTGTTCTCCGCGGGTGCTTTTATGGAGCTAAGGCCTCCAAACACGTCCCTCTTATACCCCTCTTATTTCTGCATCTTAAGCATGTATTCCTCGATTTATTGCGAAAGATTTCTGACTTTATCGTCGGAGTGTCAATGGGGAATAGCCCCTCGTTGACCTCTGACATCTTATTTGTGATTTGTGTTGTGTTGGTTTCAGGTTCACTGTAACAGAGACCGGATCCGTTTGTGATCACCTTTTGAATGACGATAAATCCGAACGCTTCTTTGTCCGTACGATAATTCGGGACTCGGGACGCAACAAAAAGCATTAGTGTTTACATAAAATAATTGTGGTTAAAATTTTTTGCTAATTATTTAAATATTAGTTTTCTTTTCCATATTTTGGGCACTACTTTTACTTAATTTAAATAGAATAATAAAAAAAGAGAAGCATAATTGGCTACATCTATTCGACCTTGGTATCTAAAAGCATTTTATGTATTGGATTTAGTCAGTTCAATTTATCACATGTAATTAATAAATAATTTATAATTTTAAATTTTATAACTCTTCATCCTTCTTCTAAAAAATATAAAAAGTTATCCAACTGCAATCTTTTAATTTCAATCAACTAAAAATTAAAATTTTATTTTTGATTTTATCTGATATCAAATAATAAAATTTAAATTTTTCTTAGAAATAAAGTTATAATTCCTACTTGAAAGCCCAACCAACTGGACCTCAATGATTTTGAGTTTTTTATAATTTAATAAAACTAATATTATTCATACCCCAACTTGTACAACTATTTATAATAAAATTATCAAAAAATATAATTTTTCCTCTTCCATATGATTTTATATAATTATATAAAAATAATATTTCAGCTGTGTGTGAAACTGCAAAAGCAAACGTACGCATTGAGACCATTAAATAGTGAGTTTATAGTTAGTAGTTGGGGGTGCGCATTTATTGTCCGTCCCGGTAACTTAGGAGTTAAAGAAGGGAACGCTGAATACGACATTTGATCAGCTTTCACCTTTTTTCTAAGCATATTATTTTTTTTAAGAATAATATTATTTGCATATACAATTATCATTATTAAATAGAAAAAATATCATACCTACTTTTAATAATTTTGATATAATTAATATTAATTAGGCATCTTGAATCTATCAGTATCACATTCCCTCCCTTTGACCGACCCGCATCTATATGAAATTAGCAAACTCGAACAAAGGATTATTGTCAACTCCCCCCTCCCCTTCGAAATAAATCAAAGGATTATAGAAAACAAAAATGAAGAATAGTAAATAATTAACATTATTATGGTTTTTATTGATTTTTGCCTGATGAAATCCAGCAGCGATCCTTTTAATTGTACAAAAAATATAATATGATATCAGTCAGTGAATATGGTGCCACGAGTAACCGGAGAAAAGGAACGCTGCGATGCCGTACGGCATCCAACGCGCTTATAACGTTGCAGTAGTTCGTTGCAGTCAGTGAATATTGGAGTGTAGCTGATCGTTTTTATTTTCCAAATAATTTTTCACCATTTTTACTATTTTTTAACTCAATTTCATTTTTATTTTTTTTATCTCTATCTTTTATTAAAAAGATTTCCATCCTAATCTCCACATGAAACTCTAGAATTGATGTTTGTGTTAGATTTTTCATGACTTAATTTTTTAAACATTTTATAACTTCATTTTTTTTTTAAATCATTGTCCATATATTAACAACCACCTCACAAAAAAAAAAAAAAAAAGCTAAGATTTCTTATGAATATTTGACCCATTTAAATATATAGTAGCAAAACAAAATTTTGACTCTATATTTCCTTTATTAAAGTGTTCTAAACAACTTGCTTATGAACTAAGAATGTGACGAGTAGAATAGAATTAAGTAAGTAAATGAGATTCTATTATAATTTTACAAACTTATAACTCAGTTTATTAAGTAAAACTCCATTACATAATTGGCTTTTGTGTATTTTTTCACATTACCCTAACTTCTTTCTCTTTCTCTTCTTATTAATCTTTTTACCCCAATAGATACAAATCATGTGACTTGAATAAAAGTATTAAGAATAGTATGAAATGCCAATAATTGATGATGTTACTTTGGTAATATTAGTACTGT